>FLRD01000470.1:0-225167 GCA_900088485.1 Plasmodium ovale wallikeri
ATGGAAAGCTTTTCAGTTATTGGAGGTACGGGATATAGGAGAAATGCTCCATCACCACCTACCGTGGGACTAAGAGGAGTAACACTAGAAAATAAAATAATGAATGAAACTAAAGTTGACCAAACAGAAAACAAGGCATCGGAAAATTTGTACAAATCACCATTGCCAACAAATATAGGGCTAAGAAGAATAACGTCAGAAAATAAAATGGCGTTAGAAACTAAAACGGACAAAACGGAAAACGAGGCATCGGGAAGTAAGGAAGAAACGACATTACCAACAAATGTAGGACTAAATAGAATAACGTCAGGATATAAAATGGCGTATGAAACTAAAATGGACAAAACGGAAAACAAGGCATCGGAAAATGTGTACAAAGCACCATCGCCAACAAATGTAGGGATAAGAAGAATAACGTCAGGAAATAAAATGGCGTTCGAAACTAAAACGGACAAAACGGAAAACGAGGCATCTGGAAGTAAGGAAAAAACGACATTACCAACAAATGTAGGACTATATAGAATAACGTCGGGATATAAAATGGCGTACGATACTAAAGTTGACCAAACAGAAAACAAGGCATCGGAAAATGTGTACAAAGCACCATTGCCAACAAATGTAGGGCTAAGAAGAATAACGTCAGAAAATAAAATAGAGTTCGAAACTAAAACGGACAAAACGGAAAACGAGGCATCGGGAAGTAAGGAAGAAACGACATTACCAACAAATGTAGGACTAAAAAGAATAACGTCGGGATATAAAATGGCGTACGAAACTAAAGTTGATCAAACGGAAAACGAGGCATCGGGAAGTAAGGAAAAAGCACCATCGCCAACAAATGTAGGACTAAAAAGAATAACGTCGGGATATAAAATGGCGTACGAAACTAAAGTTGACCAAACGGAAAACGAGGCATCGGGAAGTAAGGAAAATCCACCATCTCCAACAAATGTAGGAATAAAAAAAGTAACATCAGAAAATAAAATGGCGTACGAAACTAAAGTTGACCAAACGGAAAACGAGGCATCGGGAAGTAAGGAAAATCCACCATCGCCAACAAATGTAGGAATAAAAAAAGTAACATCAGAAAATAAAATATCAGTAAGTAGGGAAGTGAGCGAAAATTCACAAGATAATTTGAAAAATGATAATGTAGATAAGAATAATGAAAACTCTGAATCCAAAAGTAAAAGTACCCATAAAAAATTCTTTTCTTTTAAAAAATTTTCATTCAAGAAAAAACAAAAAAAGAAGGATTGATAATAACAATATTATAAGTAAAAAAGAATTTGATAAAATATATAAGATTTTTGTTATTCACCGTAATTGTTTAGCTATCACTTATGTTGTAATATCAGTGTATATGTTTTTTATTTATTATGATCAGTTACCATTTGAGTTTATATTTAGATAATGATAAAAAGTAGAGAATATATATATTCAAAAGTAAAGATTTTTAAAGAAGATATTTAAAATAATGCCCAAAGTAAAATATAAAGAGGAATAATGTCTTAAGGAGTATTAGGCAGTTAAAATTGATCTATGTGTTTTTTTAATTATTACAACAGTACATGTATAAATACACATATACATGGTTACTCTACAGTAAAAATATATGTTAGTAATAGTTATACAAATTTACGTTGTATTTCTTTTATTTTCTTTCCTTTTTTTTTTTTTTTTTTAAGTTATATCCAAATAAATTCTTTCATTATAGTACAATGCTGTCCTAAAATATATGTATATTGTTTTTGTATTTTTTTTGAAAATGTTTAACTTATTGTGTAATCATTAGTACTATTTTTTAAGATAACCACATAAACTTATCATATGTCTACAAATATTACGTGTACATAAATAATATGTATACATTAGTTCTTATTAATCATCCATTATAATTATATTTATGTATTTACGTCAAATTGATAAGTTATTTTACATTTTTAACCTTCATAAAATATGTTTATGCGTATTAGTTTTGCAGCTATTGTTTTTATCTTTAACAGTGAGACATTTTTTCATTGTTATTAAACTTAAATATGCAATATTTTTGATTTAATATAATTAAACAAATATATCCTTCTTTTCTTCTTTTTCAAAAGAGAAATGTTCCTATTTGATGTCCTCTTTGATGTTACTATTCAATAAGCATTTTTTATTTATCCTTTACATTATGACGAAAAGTTGTTAGGTACATAAATTCTTAAAAGTATATTACTGATAAGTTTAAAAGTTTTTATTTTTTCATATTTGTTAAAAATTAAAATATCATTTTTATATAATTGTCATATGCAGGGTTAATTTTTTATATGGTGGTTTTTCTAAAAATTGTTTCCTTAGCATATACTGTGAAATGTGGTTATCGTTCTCCATAACAAGAAATGCATAAGAAGGTAAAAGAAGTCTTCTGCAAACAATATTTTTATGGGCTCACTAGTTGCTTCAAATATTTTCACCCCTTTAGCTAACTCTTTTTGCATGTCTATTAGAAACCAAATTATTTGCACAAATAACGTGGTAGAAAAATGCTTAATAATGATGTGTTCACATGGTAATTTGAACATTATATTGTTTCATCATTTCAATAAAACAGGGAAGGGAAATTTTAATAAAATCATCGTCAATTTTGTAGACCCTAAGAAAACATACTACTTTGTTTTTATGTCAATTTGATAAATTTTACTTCGTTTTAATTTTGACATTGTTCTATGTTTATCAACATTTTGATTAAATTAAAGTCGAAAAAAAAGGAAAATACGAAAAACAGTAAGAATCGTACGAGTGAAAGTGAACAGCATTAATTCCGTGTGGAGTTGCATAAAGTGCATATTTTTGAATATTCTTAATAGTATTCCTTGTAGTGTTCATCCTTTTATGCAAACATGTGCCAATGTTATCCTGTTGCCCTATGTACATGCGGAAAATTGCTACAGATTTGCCATTATGACGTTACAGGTCTATTATTTATTATGTAATCGTAAATACAATATGTTCACAAAGGAAGTACGTGCTTGGGTTTATGGAACTATAACAATGATAGCACGTTAAATATTTGTAAAACAACATATGAATGAAAAAAATACAGACTTAGGCAAAAACATTGCTCAAAACGGTATTTTATATTATATGCTAATTATTAAATAAATGAAATAGTTTAGAGTGTGTAAAAAGAACATTACTAATTTCTGGAATGAGTATTTACTTATGGGATTTATTTAATAATTTATGGAGAAAGGGCAAAGTTATGGAAAATTTCTTTCTTTATTTTTTATTAAAAACGTGAGTAGTCCAAAGAGAAGGAAGAGAATAATAGATACAAGGATTTAACATGAAAGTTAAAAACAAGATGAAAAACAGAACAAAAATGCATAAAATTACATGAAAATTTTAGGAAATAAAAGCTTTAAACAAATAGCTTCTTTGTATACATTTTTAATAAATTATAAAATTCGATTTTTTATAAAGATGAGAACGAATTTTAAAAATTTGCCATTAAGCAATTTTTTTATGGGAACTTGATTCTAATAAAGTAGAAAATGTTACTAAATTCTGGGGAACAAATAGCACATTCGAAAGAGGGAATATATTTGTAACATGTTTGCAACTGCTAAATCCATTTGCGAAAAAGAATAAAGAGTGAGCACGCTTAAAAAGACTTTTTCTTAGTTTTCTTTTTTTTTTTTTTTTTTTTTACTAGCTTTCTCCTTAGCTTTAAAATAGCATTTTTTAAAATTTAATTTATTCTTATTTAGAACATCACATTTTAGCAAAACGTAGCACTTCTGCACATTTGTATTTATAGAAAAGTAATTTGTTCCTAACAACAATTTTATTGCCCATTGACGGGATTAAGTATAACAGAATGAGGAACAAAAAATATAATAAAAAGACATATTCTTATTTGAACTTACTGTTTAAACAATATATTAGTACTCTTATTTAATGATTATGCAACTATTAACTGTTTACTTGTAATGTGGCTCAATAGAACTTGTTCAAACATAAAAAGTATTTTCTCAGTTTTTATGTAGAAATACGTTGAACGAACGAAAACGAATCTCAGAATTAGGAGAGTTTTATTATTCTATTACCATTTTTATATATATAACAATTTTTTTCTTTTTTTCCATATTCTTTTTTATATATGTCATTTTTTTGATATTCCATGTTACATATATTTCTCTTCTATATTTAAATATAGAAGAGAAATGTAAAAATAGTAAATTTTTTTTATTTTTCTTATTTTTTAATTTTAAATAGTTTTACCCTTTACGAAGAACATTTAGAATAACATATATTTTTTTTTCTTAATTTTAAATATGCTGTATAGGCAAAGCGTTAATTTTATTAGGATTTCCTAATATTGTGAAAACATTTTACTAATGTTTAATTATCACTAAAAGTTAGTGAAAAGTTATGTGATTTAATAATTTGTCATGAATGTACTATATGTCGTACCCGAATTTTATCAACTAAAATGATGTGAAAATGAAAAAAAAGGATTACACATATTTATATATTATCATGATTAGAATTGTTACTGTCCTTTGCAGTAGCGATGAAAATTTGAAAATATGGCTGATTGTCAAAAAATATCTATTAGAAATGCTTTAAAATTATGAATTGTAAATAATTATTTGCACACTTACACCATAAAATGCATTTTGTGTAGGTTTTCTATATTTTGTATTTAAATGAACTATTAAGAAAAAATTATCCATGATGAGTATCTCTTGTTCACACACAGTTACATAAATGTTGCAATAAGTTTCAAATAGGAATTTAATATATTTATAATATATATATGTGTTAATCGTTTATTTCAAAATTATTTTAGTTCGTAGTTTCTTTTTATAAATATGTTTACCCAGACAATTCCCCCATTCGTTTTATAAGTAATTTTTTTTAGTTTATATTTTTTTGTGTATTTAATTTGAAACCAATCTAACCATTTTAGATATGTTTTCAACGTAAGAACATATGTAAAATGAATGTCCACGATAACCTCGATTTTGGTGCATCTCGTAAAGAATATGTGAACACTTTTAGATGTTTAGGTGCTGCAGACGCCATCATCTCAAAGAAGCGAAGTATAAGACGAAAATATAGGGCACCATACTTTACAAAATTTCTGACACTTACCATTTTCACTTGGATATGCCAACATTACCACACTGTAAATATAACAGAGCGTAAACATTTTTCTTGTCCTTTTCTTATACATTTATACTGCTGAAAACAAATATTTTATTAATAAAAAAATAATTGTTTTATAAAATAATAAACTCTTTTTTCCTTTTTAGTCGACCTTTAGTAAATCCATGGACAAGAAAAATGATATAGAAGGCATATCCGATTTTAGGTATAACAGAATGCTAACAGAAATTGAGAATTTGGAATCGAAATAAAAAAAAAATGGATAAATCCGGAAATAGAGAAAACACAAAATTGAAAAGGAAAATGGGTTATAAAGATGATGATAAATCGGAGAAGAAAGGAGAAGGGAAAAATACAGATATAGGTGTAGAAGCAGAATGTGTAAAAGCCGAAAATGCAAAGACAGAAAATACAGAAACTCAAAATATCGAATCCGGAAAAGTTGAAGAGGGTAAAGTACGGGAAAAAAAATCAGAAACAGAAAACGTAGGAATAAAGAAATTGTTGTCGAAATATAAAAAGCGTTATAAATCAGCATTTTCAGGAATGGAAAGAATGTTTTTAGGTTATAAAGATAGTTATGAATCAGAAATGGAAGGACTAAAAAAAGATATGGCATCTAGTATAAAGTTAGTTAATGATAAATCAGAAATTTCACAAATGGGAAGCACATATTCGGAAAGTAAAGATTTAGAAAATGTACTATTAGGAGTAGAGAAGGAAAATATAGAAGCAAAAAGTGCAGAAAAGAAAAAAATAGAAGCAGAACACGTTCGAGTAAAAAGGGTTGAAATAAATAATAAAAAATTACAAGGTAAACTAACAGAAATTGCAGAAGTACAAAGAATAGAAACAGAAAATGTCAAAATAGAAAATGCAGATTCAGAAAGATCGAATTTAGGGGGTATCGGAATAGGGAATGTGTTATTGAATAATAAAAAAAGAAGAAAGAGTAGTGAATCACCATTTTCGGGCATGAAGAAACTGCTGTCAGACTATAAGAGTAGTTTCAAATCACATGCTGCAGGATTAAAAAAAAAGGCATCTCCTGGTAAGGGGTCAGTTAACAAAGAACCAAATAATCATAATTGTTATTTGGAAATTGCAAAATTAGAAAAAAAAGATAATTCTAAATCGGAAAGAGTAAGAATAACGAAAATTTTTTCAAAATATAAAAGGAGTTGCAAATCACAATATAAAGGCGTAAGGAAAATGCTTTCACGTTATAAAGACAATTACGAATCTCATATACCAGGATTACGAAAAAAAAGGACTAGAAAAAAATCTTGCAGCAAGGGGAATCCTAAATCAGGAGAAGACATAGACAGCGATGAATCGGATAGTAGTGATTCTGACAGCGACGATTCAGATAATGATAAATCCGGTAAGGATAAACCATATAAGGACAAACCTGATAGAGATAAATCACACAATAATGAATGCGAAAAAGAATTAAAAAATAAAGATATTATTACCAAGAAAGTGTAGGATTAAGTGGGAAATTTTAAAATTGATGGAAAGAGGTGCGAAATTTAAAAAAGTAGTAATGGAAAAATAGATATATTAAATAAAAAAGAATTACGAAATTTGGAAAGTATTGATCAATCTTGCAAATACTTCGGTGCTACATAAAAGATATTAATATATATATATATATATATATATATATATAATTCGAGGAAAATGTATTTTATGTAATGAAATATACATAAGAGAAAACGAAAAATGTGATAAAATATAGAATGGATCCAGTCAGTGTTTTAACTGAAGTGACCCACTAAATAGTTTTATTACTGAAGTTAATAATGTGTTACACTACAGCCTATGTGGAAATTAGCTATTAGGAATATGCTCAAAAGGGGGAATATATGTATAAAACCAAGTAAACATTTTTTATTATAATGTTGGACAAAATTATAGAAAATACATTCCTGTGTTTAAAAGAGTCATAAGTAACTTTTAACCTTTGAGACGTATCTTTTTACCGCGGTAAGGATTATTGAACAATTTTTATATTTGTAATTACATATTATATTTTAATAAAGAGCTATATACATAGCGTTTAGGGAAATTTTTACATATATTTTTTCGTTTTTTAGTATGGAATACCTTTTTAATATAATTAAGTATTATCTTTTAATATAACTATTTTTTTTGTGAATTCTATAGAATGGTTTTAGTTAATATTTGCATAAGTGCAAGTTCTTCATAAAGATATGCTCCACCAATGTGTATATATGTACAAGTAAATATATTTTTATGTTAATTCTGGTAAATGTGAGAATGAACGATTAATAAAAAATGCGACGAAAAATAGTTCATGCTGTTTTACATTTTCAATAGTTATGAAAAGCATGTATATTTCAAAATTTTCCGCAATTTTTATACACTTTTATTTTTTGTGTTGAACATGTACATGCGATATTTTTTGCTTGCTTTAATAAATTCAAATTAATTCCTTTCCCTTTTATTTTATTTTATTTTTTGGGATATCTTATTTTTTGGTAATATATAAGATTTATTCTAATTTAATTTTTTATTTTTTATGCTTAAATGTAAGATATTTTTTGGTATACTAAAAATTCCTTTAATTATAAACTTTTTGTAGTTTTGAATCATTCTTCTTTATATCGAATAAAGAATAATTTATAAAATGTTAATTTGTGCTATATTACAAAATTTTCATCATTGCAAAAAAAAAAAAAAAAAGGAATGAAAAATGGATAATTTCAATAAAACTACAAATAGTACATTTCATAATAAAATAGAAAAACGCAGATTAGAAATCTTTGCGAAGGATGCAACAAATGTACAAGTTAACGTAAGAAAAATTATATAATTAGTTAAAATTTTTTTATTTAATAAAATATATTTCATTTATCTTTATTATTGCTAAATTATAATCCATATGGTTTCTTAGGAATTTTGTCATAGTGACATTCACATTTATTATAGAAAATCCTTTTTCAAGTATTTTAAAAACTATACGGACGTTTAAAAAAAAAAAATATATATAATTAATATCTTCAGTAACTTTTAATTAATAAAAAATTTACATATTTGTAAATTTACAACAACACTTATTTGACTTTAATGCTATTTTCAATGTGAAAATAAATTGTCAAATGGGGAACAACGAACAACTTCGTATTATGGTATTGTTAAAGGCTGTTATTAATGTTTCATCATCATAACAGTTAATTTTTCTACATTCCAATTATACAATATTTGCAAATGTGCTTTTGTAAATTAATAAGGAACATCATAATTATAGCATTACTGGAACCTTTAGTAAAATTTATGGCATAGCATACTTTTTAGTATATATTTCTTTTAATTGATCTTATGATAGCATTTTCGAAATTACATAATAATGGAATAATATTAAATGGAAATACTATTTTTTTTGTATATAAAATTGATACTTTGTGGGACTTAATAATATTTTTTTCTTCACCTTGGAATATTCCCCTCCAAGTGTATTATGTATGTTATGCATGTTTTGAGGTAGGTTCATCATTTGGGGTTCTCTCTTCGTATCTCTTGAAACGTTTTAATGCAGAAAAATTTATGCTAAATTTTTTAAATAAATTTACATAAAAATTGAAAAAATAATTCGTTTTTAATTCTTCCCAAAAAATAAGTAATTTATGCATGAATTGATAGGGTAATAATTTTAAGTAGGAATACAGAAATATTATTGACACAAAACAGGGGATTGTTAAATATTGTTCCTCTGAAATATACCTAAAATATGATTAGGATAATTTTTTTCTATTCTTATTTTAATATGTTTTATATCTACTTAAGAACTGTTAAACATTAGAAATGCGTAATTCTTATTTTTTTTAAAAGAATTAAGTTGGTAGTATTATTAAGTACGAAAAAAAAGAAAATCGTATAAAAAAATGATGACAAAAAGTTATGATAAAGGAAATACAAATGCTATGTATAGAAAAAAGGGAAAACACTTTAACAGAAAGATTAATACTGGAAATGTTACGGCATTAATGAAGTATTATAAGAAAGGAAAATTAAATGCCTTTCTTCTTTACTTTGTCAAAATTTTTATTTTCACACTATTAATTTGGATATATCAATGTGATAACAGTAAGGTACGGTAATAGTAGGTTTTGCAATTTTTCTGTCTTTTATAAATGCTATTTTATGAATCACTTTTAAAAAAAAATTTCATGTGGAAATACACGTTTTACTAAATAGCTAATTTTAATTTATATTATAGGGTATCATTCAACAATGTTGTGCAAAATTTGACAAAGTTAATATGGTGTATATTAGACCTAATCGATTTTTAGGAGAAATTTTAAAATATGAAGAACAAGGGAAAGAAAAAGCACAACAGGAATTATTTAGTAAGAAGGATAAAACTGATCAGGATTCTAAATTTAAAGTGGATACAAGAGCACATACGGACAAAATGGATTCAACGAATGAAAGTAAATCGCGTGATAAGTCTCAGGGAATTTTGGCCTTAGAAAACAAAAATGCATCACCTCGTAAAAGTAGATTATTTAAAATATGTAAAGAAACCTTTTTACTAAGAAGATTTGGGGATTTTGTGGCACTCGTTTCTTTGTCTTTTTTCGTAGCCTTTGTTTCACTTGCATCGTTAGGGCATGGTTTGGCTGCCTTTCCATTTTTAATGGGTTCCATCTTTTGTTTTCCCTTAATGGACACTCTTAACAAAATAGTTTCAAACAAAGATTTACAATAATGAAATATTTAATGTAATTAATCATTTTTTGTTCTACAAACGAATATAAATACAGTATAGGAACTAATGATAACTTGTGAAAGAGTTACATTCGTCATGTCATTAGTGTAAAATTTTAAATTCACTGTGATAGCACGGGGGTATATATAATACCGAAACTATAATGTACAGATATTAAACACTAATTTTTACGCGTTTGGGGACATTTTTACATTCAAACAATTTATTTTTTAAGACAGATAACTTTTTATTTGTGAATTTGCTTTTTTCTTTTGGTGTGTTAAATATACATACATATAAACATACATGCATATGCTGTAATAAATTCGTTTTTGTTTATTTTTTGTGAAATATCCCTATTAGAATTTTGTTTTAAATTTTATCTGTTTAAAAAAATGTATGTAGATTCTAATTCATTTTTGAATTCATGGTTTATTTTATTATATCGAACTATAATATGCGAAACTTGATTTTTGAAAAGTCATTTTAATTATTTCACATTAGATGCTGTACCCTTTGAAAATGAATAAGCATTTGCTACTTTTTTTGTATATATAAATATATTTCATCCAATTTTATCTTTTTAATATTAAAAAGAAAATTTTTTTTTAACTATTTAAAAAAAAATAAAATACATTTTGACGATATTTTTTTACTAAAAATTGTGAATAAGCTTTGTAAAAAAAATACCACACAGGGTATGTTTTAAGATGGTAAAAATAGCACACTTACAAAGTCATTGCGTTTGTAAATATTTTGTCCCTTTTATTCTTCTAAAAAAGAAAAAATAACTTTAAAGGCCATTTACATTTCAAAGAATAGATCGTCAAAAAGAAGATAAGTTGAAATGAATTATTGTTGTCATTGTTATAATTGTTATCATTGTTATCTTTGCCATTATTGTTATTCCTGGTTCATGTAAGCAATTTTGATTTACTTCAATATTATAGAAGTAGTTTTTTTCTAGTGTAAATACACTGCAATGGTCTTTATATCTACGGGAAAAAAGCAATAATTATCTTATTAAAGATATAGGAGTTTTGCGTTTTTCATGCTAAAATTTTTGGAAAAAATTAAGCTGCATAAAACGTAAAAGGTACATAAAATAGTTAAAATTTACATGTGATACGTCGCCTTATCTATATGTGACTTAAAAGTTTTAATAATGAAGAATAATAAAAGTGCCTTCTTAGTATGAACGAACATTTTTGATCTGTTAGTAGAAAAAGTAAAAAATAAATTTAAATGACATATGTTTAGAAAAATTTATTGAATATATTCGGTTTATTGAACCCCTTTTCAACATTTTTTCAATTAAATAAGAAATTAAAGTGGTGCACTTCTGTACAAAGTATTATGATAAATACTTCCATTATAATTATATGTTCTTCCAAAATGTGCAATGCTATTATAATGCTGAATCAAATTGTTATGACAATTAAAAAACGCTGTGCGATAAATAACTATATTAATTATATATTTTCCTAATATTTATGTAGAAGAGGACTATTCAGAAGTGTCAAATACGTGAGTAAAAAGTGCTCTTATAGAAATAAAATAAGGTGTGAACTTGTTTTCAAATTGTTGTTTTTACAATCAAGATTATATATTTAAAACAAAGAAAAAAAAAAATTCTTAATAAAAGGAAAATCGCATGTATATTAATTACAACAATGAAAAATATTATAGGAAAAAAAAAAAAAAAAAATTTCTTTTTCTTTTATACGTCTTTATATTTTCCATGAAAACAATACTTTCGCATTAATTTATTGTCATTTTTTTAGTGTGCATTTATCAAACGTTATGCATTTAATTCCTTTTTTTATGTGACAAATACGCAGATATATTTTTGAAAAGGCTATATATTATTTGAGTAAATAATAGCTGCGAGCGTGATTATTTTTTTATCATTATACCGCTAATATATATATGTATATTAAGGGAATTTTTTTAGCAAATTCCAATTCTCATAAAATATGTTTGTTACAGTACCACAATCTAGCTTTTAATAATTTATTTCTTAAAAATTAATGTTTCGAAAATCATGTTTTAGAATATTGTATTTATTGTGTTTAAATATATATAACTGTTTAAGTTACATAAATTAGTAGTAATATAAGGAAGTTTTGGAGAATTAGTGCATGTGCATATCTAAGTTATTGAGTTTTTCCCATAGTGCATAATTTATTAAAAAATAAATTTGGAATTTTTTTATGAATAGGTTCTAAGGTTAAGATAAATGTGTACTTACCTACAAATAAGTAACTTTTTTTTTTTATTTGCGTAAATGTTATAAAATTTTGTACAAGAAAAAGTATTATTAATGATTTAAAAATTTTTTTTATCATTTGGCACATATTTGTATGGTATGTTGGATATAAAGCGTTAAAATATTTTCTTACAATTATATTATTTTTTTTTTTTTCTGAATTGCTACTATATTTGGTGGAAATATTTATCATTACAACGTAGCCGTTTGTAAGTAGTATCATCAAGAAAAGGATAATTAGAAAAAATAATTTATTTAGGGATATATTTAAACATTCGTACATTTTTATATATTTCAAGCATTTTTCTATATTTTTCTAAAAGTACCTTATAACTAATCTATTAGAATAAGATTATTAACGCATTAAAAATGTATTCATATTTGTATTTACGTTTTTAGGCACCCTTTTATGACATAATCACTAAGATTAGTTATATTAGTACATCACAGTATAATAAAGTAACATTTGCGTGTTTTACTCCATTGGTTATATATTACCCTTGGATTAGTTCCTTCATATGATTGCCAATTTTATTTAGAATATAATCGTTTTATTTTATATACATTATTTAATATATATGAACATTCTTTTCTGTGTCATTCACTTCTAAATTGTAACTTCTAACTTTTTTATTATTATTTAGAAGTTGTGAAAGATAAGTAATTTCCATCATTCATTAGTTTTCCATGAATTAAAATTTTTTTTTTTTTTAAATTATACTTATCCTGTTTTAGCTTTTTTTTTACTTTATTTTTCTTGTTCTTCTATTTATATTGATTTGAATTGCTTCGAATATGCTTACAGTAAAATTATGCCTTCTTCATTTTATTCTTATTCCACATGTATATTGAAAAAATGGAAAAAATTGAAGAGGTTAAAGTAATTTTTTTTGAATTACAAGTATAAAATTCATATTTATCCATTACTATTGAGAATGTTTTTTATCATTTTTCGTATATTTAGTATGGCAACATTAATTAATTGAGATACATCGTGTTGGTCATTTTAGTTAAGTAGTTCTCAATCGTTGGTAAATAAATCAGTACTAAATTATGATCCGTTGTTCTAAATTATATTATTTAAGGATATTATCTCTTGTTTAATGAATAATGAATAAGTTATTATACCAATTTTTCTATGAGTTATTTTCTATGAGTTATTACCTATGCGATATTTGCTATTCAAGGGATTGTGAAATGTATTCTTAACATTGATGTAATAGATATATAAATATATCATTTCAACATTAACTCTTAGAAGGAGCTAACACAATAAAGCACAGTAATATATACTTAAAATAGGCATTTCTAATTATTAGAAATTTTCATTACAAAAGTGAAAAGGGTAAAAATAAAAAACTTAATGTAAGAAGCAGTTAACTTTTTGTTTTGTTTTTCGCTGTGTATTTTATACTAGTTCCAATATTTGTAGTAATTTAGCTTTTATACAGATATAAACAAGAATATATGCATATGAACGTATTTTATTAGATATTTTCCCATTTCTTATATTATATCTTGTTTTTTTCCTTCTTCTCTTTTGATGCTCCTCAAATATATTTAACAATGTAATGACTTTTTGAAAATATAAGAATATATATTAAATTTTAAAATTTTTTAAAATGGCGAAATAAAATATATAAAATATAAACCTTTTTTGAAAACTATTCTAAAAAATGTGTATTACAGAATTATTATGCCTTAATTTAAACTTAGAATTAACAGATATTAAAAAGCATAGGTATATTTATTTATATATTCCATAGTTGTGATATGGTTTTTTATGCTATTAATTTTTAAGAAGCATAAAAAGAATTGATATAACTTTATTCTTGTATAAGGTTAAAAAGAAGTAATGGCAAGAGGTGAATTTAAGTAAAATAACCTTTTTATATAAGTATAAAATTAAACATTTTTGAAAATCCTTAAGAACTCTCTTACCTTGCTTAATATAATGGCATGCAATTATTTGATATTTAAATAATATAATTTTTTTAAAAAAATTGGCCTAATGCATAACTTTATATTTATTTTGTTCTTGTATATATTTTATAAACTCATTTTATGGTACAATTAAAATCTTAATGCTTTCTGTGTACATATGTACATGTATACGTGTACCTATATACATGTACATGTATATATGTATTATTCTTGGTTCATATATTTTTAAAGGTGTGATGATGCATAATTTTTAGTGGAAGCATAAATGATGCTACAAAGTATATCACAGTAAAATTTATATTGTATGTAAGTATCCTTTACAACATTTTAAAAACGTTTATGCAAAATAGTAAAATTGAGCAGTAGAGGATAGGCGAAAAAAGAGAGGATATGCTTAATACAAAATTATTCTCCGGGAAATAAAAAATAATTACGAAAAAACCACTATAAACTTAAGAATTTCGAATGAAAAGCATAATAATCAATTTTTAAAAGAAGTTAATTAAAATTGTAGCATTATAATTCAACTGAATGGTGGAATAGTAAAAAAGAAAGAAAAAAGAATTAAAACAAAAAATTACGGAAAGAGTAAAAATAGTAAAAGCCAAAAAAAAAAAAAAGAAGACGAATGGAGAACAACAACAAAGGAATAATTGTTAGTGCAATTGTATATATAAAACTCAGTCACAAAACGTCTTCTTTATGTACTTTTTTGTTGTGTACTATGGTTTACACATACGTTTCTCGCGTAGTAAAACAGTGCTAATTATATTTTAAATAATTTAGATGAATGAAAAAATGTAAAATATTCCTTCTTTTTTTATGTGGTAATATATTACTATAGAAGCACAATACTAGACGTGATAATGCAGAAGAATATACAAAATAGAAAATGTCGTTATTACAATAAATCTAACGAGTTCTTACAAAATAGCATTATCAAAAAATTACAATTAATTGTAATACGTTTAATCACCTAAACAATTGTAGATATGTAAGGATAACCAATTAACGTAAAAATAATAATAATAAAAAAAAAAAAGAGCATTAAAATTAACCAACGGATTCAATAGTGAAATAGCATAATTCTAATAAAATATTTTTTATAAGAACCAACTATGGGTTGTATTGTATACAGCCTTATAATTAGCATTTTGGTTATTATGAAAATTTTGTGCTGTTCCTTATTTGGTTTTAAGAAATAATTCTATATATAGAACAAGATATAGCGATAATAAGGTGAGATAACATGAAATAACAAAGATCTTATGAATAAAGTTGTTTTAGTGTAATGGATGATATAGTTCCTTTTTTGAATGATTCATTTTTTAATATAATTTTTTTTTTTTTTTTCCCAAAGAAAATTGTTACTTATGGTAAAAAAGAAGAACGCTTATGTTTCTAAATTCACAATTTAGGGAAGTATTAAAATACATGATCGTTTCAGATTTTTCGTTGGAATAAATATTTTAATAATGACCTATATACAGATGAATATATATATAGATATATGTATACATATGCAAACAGAAAAGTATTAAAAATGCAAAAAGACATGGTTTACATAAAATATAGATATGTAAATAGATCTTTTTAAAGAAACAAATTAGATAATATGATTTTTTAATCACCCATATTGTCAGTCGATCCAGATACTAGAGTCTTATCACATATTACTCTGCAATATCCTTTGACTAACTTGAGGTCGTTAATGCATTTGTAAATACATTTAAAAAAAGATATCTTAACTTTCCAGTAGTGACAACTTAAAAAACAAAATAAATTACAACAATTCATCAGAATTTTAGTAAAAATAAAAAATGCTTTATATGAACAATAGAAGCATGCAAATTTTAAAAAAAAAATAATACCCGAACAACAGATTGATAATTATGCGAAATGCTGCACAAAAGATGAAAAAAATTTTGTTAGTGAACAAGAATATTCATTTATTTATAAAAGTAATACGACTATAATGTTGAACATAAAATTTATAAAAATGCATTATGAAGATATGCATTAAAAAACAAAACAAATGAATAAATAAATAAATATGGAGTTAGAACTAGATGAGAAAAATAAAAAGTAAAATTATTCAAATATAAAAGACCTCTTAATTAGTAGATAAGCATATACTTTTTTAATAATGTGTTTTGGATAGCCTAAAACACATTATATTTAAAAGGCACCTTATAAAAATAATTTGAAACATGAATGTTGTAACCCATGGGGGCTTAGAAAATAAGTGGTGTGTAAAAGGAAATTATTCATTACAAAGGAACTGATAACATTTTTGAGATGTATAACGATTAATCAAAATAATCTGAATACGAATAGGAAATACAAATTATAGAGAAAGAATAAGATGAAGAGAGTGATAGAAGCAACAATCAGAAGGATGAAAATTAAGAATCTGGTAAAAATTCGAATGATCATGAAAATTGTGTTAATAGGCAATACAAAAAGAGGTACTATAGTAATAGTTAACATCCAAATAATAATGATTTTAATAATTGTCACCAGCATAAATGGATGATATATAAAGAAGTACCTAATACAGAAGTAAATTTAAGAGAAAGGGAAAAGCATGAAAATGAAAAACGAAAAAATAGAAACAATAACAGGAAAGTACGCAATAAGTACAAAAAGAGAAAGAAAGTATGCAAGAAATAAAAGGTAAAATTAACAGATTAGGAATAAATAAAAAGAAATATAAAAAATGGTGAAATGAAAAAAAAAAAAAAAAAAAATTTAATAAAGGAAGATAAAAATTATTGGGATTAGTTTGATTAATGTTTTGCAGAAATGTATTACTAAAAAGAATTATATAGCATAACAGAAAGGTGATAAATTAGCTAGACGCACAAAAATAATAAAAAAAAAAACTAATAATAGAGGAGAGTTAAATAACTGAAAAAGGTGGATAAAAAGGAAATAAAATAAAGTTTAAATCTGTTAATGAAAAAATGTTTTGAGTCTTATCATGAAATGAAAAAAATTCCCCCCAAAAAAAGAATTTACACAATTAATGCATATAAAATTTCTAATAATTGGTCTTATAAATTTCTTAAACAAATATACAGTAAACGTTTTAAAATATTAATAGTAAAAATAACATACATTTAACAGTATTCTCATGTATTTTCCTAATATTACATATATATTTTCCTTTGACAGCCTTGAGTATTAACAATGTTAAAATAGGTGGTCGAAATTATTTTTACTTTTTATTTTACAAAAACCCATCCTTATACTTAATAACTTGAATGTATTTTAAAATGTATTATATGTTAAATGTCAATATTAAAAATACATTTGGTAATACGATATACATATATGCATATATGTTAGTATATACTGGTATATTTTTTCTTTATTTAAAAAAAAAAAAATAATAAAAAGCATAATTAAAAATAATATTTCTATTTTTCAATAAATATCTAAAATTCTGAAGAATCTTATTTATGAGCAATAATATCACTTATATGCGTAATAGGATATCTGTTTATCACCATTTTATAATGCAAAAAAGGGGGAAGAAAAGGAAACACTAAATGTTTGACATTATAATATATTAAAAAAAAAAAAAAAGATTTATAAAAAAATGTGTGTAAATTGATTTATTAAACCATTCATACATAATATATATATTTATTTTTTGTAGTGTGTTATAAATATTTTATTAATATTTATAATAATTTTACTTACTGTTTAGCACCGACATAAAAATGAATAATTCATGTTTTTAATTTATGGTTTACACTGAACAATGAATAAATCATTATAATGTTTTAATATACTTAATGTGAAATAATATATAAATGTGCTCTTCTGCTGGGGGAAGATGTGAATTTTTGTGTAACTATATTAGGAGGAAAGGAAATCGATACTTTTACATTTTATGAGTATATCCAAATTTTACTTTATCAAATAAAAGGTGATAAATTCTTTAAAATACTGTAAAAAATTTTATACATTAAAAAGAGTATATAAACAATTGATTAGTCTTAAAAATTTTTTTTATAAATTACAATATTGAATATTTTCATTAAACACTTTTTTATGAGCACTGTTCTTTTATAGCATTCTCTAACCGATTAAAATTAATAATGAGACATTAAGATGAAAATGAAAAACTGAAATATAGTTAGAAAAAATGGTATTACTATTGTGCACACCCATTTTACTGCTTTTTTGGTTCTTAGTCATTAATGAAAATATAATGTGTTTTCATAACAAAAATTTAAATATTGAAGAATTAAAATGCATGATTGAGAATAAAGACTTGTACATTAATTTAAAAGTATTAGAAAGCCTGATAATAAAGTCATTATATACAGATGAACTAAAAATACCTATACTGAAACCACAAAATATGGAATATCTGGGGGATATGTCTAATTTTAAAATTGTTAACATAAATACTGATAACAAGAATGCAAATAGATATATTATACCTAATGCTACTGCAAGTACTATAGATTTAATAAAATATGAACATATTACTAAAGAGCAACTTATACAGTCGTATACTTTGGAAAATTCCGATTTAGTTAAGAAAAAGATAGTAATAGTGAGATCTTTAAAAATAATTAAATTTATGTTAACACCCATGAATACTTATAAAGAGAAGAATGATTTTAAAAAATCTCTAATAGATTTAAATGAAATATTTATGTATACTGACGAAGAATTTAATAAGAACAACTCTGATTTATATTATGATACATATTTTCAAAATGTTATAAACGAAGTTAAAGAGATAAAAAAACAAAATCCAACAAATGATGAATATTTGTCTTTTATCTTAGATAATGCTAATATGGATACATACAATACAAACAACGTATTTTTTACAACAGATGATAATATTAAATTTATGACGAGTTTAGACAAGATATCAAATTACTTTGGTTTAGGAATGTATACTTTAGTTGGTTCTCATCTTATGGGTACTATTTCTTTCTCATTTAAGAATACCTCGCATGTTCCCTTATTTTCTTTATTTTAAAATAAGACTTAATATTTTTAATTAGTTCTTTTTATTTTGGGGTATCACTTTTTATTTTTCATCTTTTTTTTTAATTTTTCACTGTTACAGCATTAGGACATTTTGTTGTGTTAACGTTAGCTCTTAGAAATTTTGAGGATTATTTTGTACGGGGAGAGCTTCTTTTTTTTAGTTGGCAAAAAATTTTACAATATAATGTATCAGACAGATTTAGAATACTAGATATTATGTGTAATGGCGATGACATTTATTACACAGGTAAAAAACGAAGAAAAAGCTATTTAAAGAATAATAAACGTGAGGCTTCGGATGAATGTAATATATTAGAATTTTTAATTCATTATTTTAATAAATATGAAATGGAATTAATTAAAAATATATATCAGGAGGATTTTAAAACTCAGATTATGTTAGAGCATAATCATATGAAGGATGATTTTTTTAAATTTATGTGTAATGATTTTAATAATTGTAATATATACAGAAGTAATCAATTTTTAAATGAAGGCATTAATGTCACTACATTAAATAACAATTTTTACCATAACACAGACATAGATCCATTCAATTTGTATACGAATTTTTCAAATTTCATAACACGTTATAACAATTTTACTCCGAAAAAAATTATATACATGCATTTTTTAAACCTTACTGGAATTTTAAGTAGTTTTTATGTTCATTCATTTTGTGACACATGAGACAGTGTGATACCTTTATTTTCCTTTCCTTTTGACATTTCCTACGTTGTCTGTACTACGCTTCATACGTATATACACATACGAATGTTTTTATTATTGACAGATAATAATATAAAGGCCTACGTTACTTCCCTATACTTACCAGGATATTACAACGGTAAAAAAGAGAAGAAAAAAAAAGGAAAAAAATTATCTATCTAATGTGCTCTTTTTTTAATTCCTTCTTAGCTATTGAGTTGTCTTTTGATGATAAATCCAACCTGACAGATCTCTTTAGTCATTTAATTCAATGTAAACTTTAAGCGTCTTTGAGAAATAACATCATAACGCATATAAGACGAAATGAAAAAACGACTTTTTAATATTACTTTAATAGTAATAAAATACTTTCCATGAAAGAATCGTAAATAAAAACGTTTTAAAATAACAGGCATTGAAAAATGTATTTTGCTGGAAAAAGAAGTCAAAGCTTCCCAAGGAAGGGCTAAAAAACCGCGAGACTATAAAAAATTCGAGGCAACAAAATGCAACATGTGCAAGGGGACATACCTATACATAAGCAGTAATGTTACGAAAAGAGATATAAATAAATTTCCTTTATATTTATTATTTCTATTTCCTTTTATTATTGCATTACCATTATTTGAATGACCATTATTGCGTCTTATTTTTTTCCTATTATATCCTAGAAAAACATGAAGAGAAACCATCCATGCTCCAAAAATATTACAATTATGTAATAAATGTTATTAAAATAAATAACATAAATAACTTAATCAGAAACGTGAACTTTTACGAGGATTATGATAATTTTCTAACAAATGACATAAATTGGTACACCTTTTTACTGTTGTTTAGGCTTACATCTTATGAGGGTAATTCCATAAAAAAAGGAAAAAATAGTATTGCATAAAATGTAGACGATACATCTACAAATAAACTAAAACTGCCAAAAATACATAAATAGAAATAAAAAAATAACATAAAAAATAAAAAATTGCACCTTTATTAATATTAAAAAATTAAATAATTTGTGCACTGTTTTTAATACGATGTGCATGGAAGAGATGGCGTATAATAGAAACAGCTGTTTTCCTTCTTCCTAGATATTTCCCATACAAATGTTGCCGAAGCTATGTATTTGAGTTTAAAAAATGAGGACACATTCCATAGATCAATTACTACAAGTTATTGGTTTCCTTCAGCTTTGAAAAAAGCTTACACATTATATTTAAGAAAGAACCTCCCTAAGGACTTGGTAGAGAGTATGATATGAAATAAACACCTAACGTGTTTTCTTTAATAATCGGTAGCCACGTTTTATATTGATTTCTCCTTCATTATTTGCTTTATCTTTTTTTTCATATACGCAATTTAAAACTAAATTTATATTTCCCCACCTTCAGAGTTACAGAGTTTGCTAAGTAGAGGAGCAATAGAAAAAATGAAAAAAAGTATCAAATTTTTGGTTCACGTGAATTCCTTTTTACAGTTAGACTTTTTTAGTTATCTTAATGAACCACCTGTTGGTTATTTGCGTCCTTATGCCTTATCTATAATAATAGAACACAAGTTTAAGGAGTGGTATGATAATTCTCAGATAGGTTATTTTTTTTTAAATTATGATAACGAATTAGTAAGAAAGAGCATGAAAGATAGCATAAATTCAGGCAAATTTGTAGCACCAAAATATGAGAAATGGAATTTTCTTTTGAAAAGATATATTATGAATGCATATGAATCATATTTTCAGCAAAGGAACGTAAAAAACTTATTTAAATATCATAGTATTTACAATATAACCAATAGAATAATGCTAATGAAGGATTCATATGATCTGTATTCAAAGAATTATAAAGATGTGCTTTTCCTTGCAGATATATTCAATATAAAAAAATACATATCGTCTACCCCTAATGCAAAGATAGTAATGGATAGAACGTTGTATTATATGCATTCTATTGCTGGAAATTCGGTGAATTATTACAGATATGGTATTATATACGGTTTTAAAATGAATAATATATATTTTAAAGAAATTGCGAATGAACTGTTTGTGATATATATGATGAACAAGAACATTTTTTCCGATATCTCCTTTTTGCAATCGGTTTATTTGCTTTTTAGAAAAATTGAAGACAGCTTTTATATGCATAGGAGGAATGACAAAACGGTATGGCATACCTATGAGGTTTATTTATTATATGTGTATATGCGTGTATATATGTATAGATATAGAGGGAATGGGGAAGAGTTTTCATTGTTCACACATAGGCCTAATTTTGAATCGCATTAGGGGCATTTTCTTCTTCATCATTTCTTCCCCTTTTTGCCCATTTTTTGTTCAAAAATGTGTATAATTTACTTTATTTGCTATTTTTCCTTATCAGGGTTTAAATAATGTATTTTTTTTTGACGTCTCAAATGAATATTCAAAATTGACAAAAGAACAGAGGGAAGAAGAGATTAATAATTCCATGGCATCTAAATTCTTTGCAAAAACGCTATTTACTATGTTTCAGATGATGTTTGCAATGAAGTTGAGTAACAATGTAAATGTACTTGACAAAAAGTATGGGAAACCTAAAATGCTTGCATTAACGTTGCATGAAAGAGCGTTTTTTAATGCAGCGTATGCATATTATGGTAGTATATTGGATAATATAAAAAATAGTTTTTTGCCACCATATGCGAAAAAGACGATAACTCAAATAAAATATGGAAGGACGTTTATTTTTGCAAATTTGTTTATATTATGTTCAAAAATGTATTCTATATTAAAATTAAATAATTTAAGTCTTTTATGTGAACACCAAGCAATAGCAAGTCCTAATTATTATTCTTCTGAAAAAGTGATTCAGTATATTAACAGGAAATATATAGGTCTTAATTTAACTTTTTTTGTAAGGAGAATTCAGGATGTGCATGTAAACCCGAACGAAATTTTATTTATCTACAATAAATTGCTATGGCCAGATATTGGAAAACCTATTGGCCTCATGACTGCTTATGTAGCTTCCAATTTATTTGTTCGTACTGGAAGTGTATTCCCTGAAAGCTTTTTTGGGAAAGTTCGTAATGAAACAAAAAGAGGGTTATCCCTAAATCCAGCAATGTCTTTGGATGATAAAGAAAAACCGATTGTTCATGCTGTTATAAAACAAACGGTTACACAAATAGCTAATGGGTTATTAGGCACTATATTTTTTTTTAATTTTATGAGGTTATATGCTATTTATCAGACTTTTGTCTATATATTTGTAAACAATATTCGAGTACTTCATAGATTTTATCGTGTGTTTGAATATTTTGTTACAAATCTTGTTAGAACCTATTTTAGGAAGTTTACTACAGACAAACTATTAAAGAAGGTAGATAAAGCATTAAGAAGTGTTCAAACAAAGGGTTACATGGAGGAGTCAATGAGAGCGAGGCTTGAAGCTAAAAATGCTAATGATCATCCGTTGATACATAAATTTACGGGGAACACATCTATGTTATCTCCACAAGTAATGGATACTTTGCTAAAAAATGCATATTCACTATACGTAGATGATGATTCCTTTTTTGATATATCAGATGAAGAGGAAAATTTTTTAAATGACAAAGATTGTATTGAAGCCATTTAAGCAAAAGGATCTGAATTTCGTTTTTTGGTACGCAATAATAGGAAAGTTCATAAGATTAAAGGAGGGAGAGAAAGGCAAAAAGGAAGACATTACAGATGTAAAAAGTGTAAAAAATAAAGTGCAATGAAATATCACAAATTCGAAGAAATCGATAACTATTAGGAGGATGGGCTATACGGAGATAAAGACATATAATGCGTGATGATTATGGAAGAAATGTCAAATGAAAAGTTACATCTATTCTTGTTAGGATTCTCAGCTTTTGAATGTATTTCACTGGGAAGTGTAACTTTTTAATAGCTTCTTTTTTCGTATTATTTTTTTAAAAAGCGTTATAATGCATATATAACCTATGTGCGTATGTATGTTCGTTAATAAATGCACACTGAATTTAAAAAATAGCATTATGTATTCAATTTGGATATACATTTTAGATGAATTTTTCACATATTTTGCTACTTGCTAACACTTGTCTTATCATATTGTTCTTTTTTTTTCAGGAAAATAACAAATGAATATATTTATTTTACGTTCTTATAAATTTTTTTTTTTGTGAATATTTCAAAATGTTTCCTTTTAATAAATAGTAAGGGTCTTGAATCATTTAATTAAAACAGTGAAAACGATTTAGAAAAACAACTTTTTTTCCGTTTGTGGAAAATTAAAAAAAAAATTCATGCATTTTTGCTAAAATATTATATTCTTAATATGTTATTAGTTTTATTTTATTTACGGTACAATGTTAATGATGGCAGTTTTCTCCAATTAATATGAAGAAAAGGACAGCTAAATACTGTACATTATATATTTAAGAAGAGAAAAGGAGCAAACTGTATTTAACATAAATTTTTGTGTTCATGTAAATTTTATTAGCTTTAAATCTATATTGTTCTAGAAATTTCTTTTTTCCGTTATGTAATGAAGAAGATGAGAAAACGAAAAAACAAAGTGAATCTGGATATATATCTACCTACACACAGTCTCCCTGTATGAATATCGTATGTACATTCTATATAGAGAGAAATTCATTATTTCCAATTACATAGCTTATGGGCAAAATTTTAATCTAAATAGTTCGATTCGTATAAACCTTCTCTTTAAACATTCTTACAATCGGCGCGAAATATGAATAAAGGAGATACGTTTGCGTAGAAAGAATTCTTATGTGTGTAGAATTATAAAAAATTATATTCTGAAACTGTTTTTCCTTGATGGTATAATGAAAATAAGTTCGTCTATTTCTAATTTCAATGTAATGTAATAAAAGTTTATTGTTGGTTCTCAAATTGCTTCACTAAAATGTTAGAGAAAAATGAAATCTAATATATCGATTAATAAGAGGGTGTGGACATATCGTCTAATAAACATTTATGAGCCCAAATTTTAATTATTAACGTTCTAGTAGTAGAACTTAAACTTTGTTAGTGTTTTTCCCTTGCGCACTTCGAGCACGGTTATTTTAGAATATTTTTTATAACACATTTAAAAATAGTAAGGGTTCGCTAATTATTATCGGTGTCCAATTAAAAACGAATAAATTAAATAAAATTCCACCTTGTTTGATGCATTCATGAGCAATTTTACATATTTCCAATTTTCCTTATACCCTTTACGTGCACACAAGTTATAACTTTTTCCGTATCTTGATAAATAAGTGCAATTATCTTAATATGTCTTTCACAATTCTTTTTCTTATTTTAATTTATTATTTAAATGTTTTGTCTGTTCTTACAAAAGCAAATAATAGATAATTATAATTCATATTACAAAGATAGTGTAATAAATTGTATTTAACAGTTGACATAAGTTTTTAAGAATTGAAAACAAAAGTACAAATATGTTTTCGAAAAGAAAATAATACGGTTTAATATAAATATCATACACACCCTTTTTTATATGAAAACGAATGAAACATTAATCATTTTTGTAAAAATGTATTTAATAAGTAAAAAATAAAAAGAATATGTACAAATATCTTTTAAAAAGCACATTTTCAGGTAAGAACATATCTCAGAATTGATATTTTGAACAAAAACGTAAAAATATAAAATTATTTATATTATTTAAAACAAATGTTTGCATTAAAAGTAACTTTTATCATAAGAATTAAAAAAAAAATATATATATATATATATATATATATATACGTATACACTATGTATTAGGTATATAAATACATTTTCTGTCGAACGTGCAAAGCGTAGGAAGAATCTAGTTAGTATGCATTCAAATTAATTTTTTATATGAATTATTTTTTACGGTGTTCATTTTATGTGATTTTATTTCTCCTATTACACATTTTAATATTTTTTCTAATTTTTTTATATTTCCAATATTTAATCTGATAATAAGTTCCAATAAAAAAACTTGTTATCAAAGATGATGTAAAAATAGTGGAACAAAGGAAAGAGCAAGCTGGTACGGTATGCGTCAAACTAATAACGAAACAGCATGGAAATAATACAATTGCAATTGTTGCGAAAATAAAAAGTGGTAAAAGAACTTTATATTTTTTAATGTGATATAGTAACTTTTTGAAAATACTTTCATGTTTTATACAAGGCTTATCCGTAGATTTCTTATTCAATAAACGAAATATTTCTTTTTCAATCAGTGAATCTGTTTTTTTTAAAAGTTGGTATACAAGTTTTATAGGTTTATATATTGTATTTTTACGTTTACACTTATTATGAAATTGTTGCTTTTTCCCTGTATTTTCTATCTTAAAATTCTTGCCATTTTCCACATTATAAAATGGTCCTTCATAGCTATCAACATATTTTAGAGGCTCATTTAGTTTGTTATAACTGTTATCAGAGGGTACTCTATCTAAATGTTCTGGTACACTATCATCGTGTTTTAATGGATTTAATCTTTCTATATATGAATCGCTATCTTCTATTATGCCTCTTAATCTTTCTTTTACTATTGCA
The DNA here is from genome assembly GCA_900088485.1 of Plasmodium ovale wallikeri. Classification (NCBI taxonomy): domain Eukaryota; phylum Apicomplexa; class Aconoidasida; order Haemosporida; family Plasmodiidae; genus Plasmodium; species Plasmodium ovale. The sequence goes on from FLRD01000470.1 coordinate 26,380, forward strand.
TAATCCTGTTCAAACTCTGATTCTGATTCTGATTCTGATTCTGATGCTTCTGCTAATGATCTTTTACCTGTTATGCATATTATTTTTTTGTCATTGACACCCTGATTCCATGACTTGTTAGAAACAGTTGACTAAAAATTAAAAGAAGAATTTATTGTGTAAAGGAATATAATTATATCCAAACTGATAGAATATACACTTTCAAATAAAATTATCTATTATCGAAAGGTAAAGAAATATTTAAGTGGAACTATTATTATACACTTCTCTGATATTTGCCACCCAATGTTAAAAGGGTAAAAGCAACAATGTTAATAAAAAGGATGAATTTAATTATTTTATCTTTCATATGGCATTACTAAGATGTAAAAATTTTGGGAGTAAAATAAGAAATTATATCTATGTAAGCTATTTAATAAAATATTTTCTTTTTTCCAAAATTAAAATTTTTGTTCCACTTCTTAATTAAGCAAATAATATTAATGAACATGTAATAAGAGTGGTAGAAAAAGATAAATTACAATAAAAAAAAGGGTATCAAAAATTTTATATTTAAAAAAATTAATGAGAAAAACATTTTATTAAAATAATTTTATAATGATATCATTTAAGGGATACGAAGAAGATAATGTTATGTAATCGTTTTCATTTGATATGGAAGTTTACAATTTTTTTTTAAATTGTAAATGTTCAGAAACTTTAAAAAAAATTTTCTTTGGGTTATTATATCTCATAAAAAAATAGGATAAAAATTAGGCAAAATCATATAACAATAAAATAGCATAAATGCATAAATATATAGATATTCATATATAGTTTATAGGGTTAAGGTTATTTTAAAATGCATATTTAGCACTTGATTTATGTAAACCTTTAAAAATTATCTACGGTATTCTATCATATAAATCAATGTTCAAAAAAAATAAACTCCGATAAAAATCACAACGCGAACAAAGAAAAAACAAATAATATGAGATAGCAATAATAGATTTTAAGTTTGTTGATATGAGCTATATTTCACTGAACTACTGCAACTGTACACGTTTCAACGTAAAATAGTTAATGTTTTGTATAAAGTATGCCTTATTTTTTAGAGAGATAATACCACTGTTTATCACATGTATATTTTATCAGAATCTTTTAAAATATTATTTATTAATGTAGTAGAAGACTTTTATATATCGTTAAGTATGCTAATTCTTTTATGAGTAATTTCAGCGATATTGAATATATAGTAAATAACGACGCTAAACATTATTCTTTGTAGAACTCAACGTTTCATATTAAGGAAATCGTAATATATTGTAAATGTAAACATAAAAAAGTAATTTTACGTTTTAAACAACAACCTGAATAATATTGAAAGATGCCCTTCATATGGAACGTCCTTTACTTTTTTCATTATGCGTGGTTTTATGTATAACAAACATTGGGTAATTGCGTGAACTGTTTCAATGATACGCTTTTTGTTAGGGCGGTTTATACATTAATATATTATATGTATGAAATTGATGATTATGTAGGAAGTCTAAAAACGTAACGAGTTATTGGAAACTTACTGCAAAGATTAATAAAACAATATTTAATAAAAAAATAGTTTGGTTAAAAAAAAAAAAAATAGTTAAATGTTCCATTTTTAACATGCGCAGTTTAGATAATGCAATTTAGATCATTCTATTTATTCGTCATAAATAAAACTATATTTAAATTTTGAGAGTACACAAAAAAATGAAGTAATATTCATGAATTAGTGTAATATACACATATTGCACTACCTACGTTTTTATGAAAATATAATCCATATATATACTTTTTCGTGGTGTGTACATATATAGACATACATGAATACTTGTTCTGGTAATATAATTTTCATTTACTTAAAATGGTTCAATTTAATAGAACAATATTTAAATGTAAATCTCTTTGCATAATCCGGTGATATGAATAATTCTGATGATTTGCAATTAGTATTAAAATCCATTTACTGCATACAATATTTGTGTAGAAAAAGATCGTTGTACTTGCGTACATTCTTTTAACTTTGCACATATTATTCTAGGGAAGCTATTATTATGTGCAATTTTTTTTTATAAATTATAATAGTTTATCTAATTAGTAATAGTATGAAATATTTATAATAAATTTTTATTTTACTACCTCAGAGATTAAGAAAATTTATAATTTTTTTTTTATAATAATATCAACAAATATCATTTACTGTTAGTTCGTGTAATCCCTTTTCTTGCTATTTTTTTCAAAAAATGTGCATATTACTAATGTAAGATGTATCCTGCATACTATTCGACTATTCGTAATGTTATACAGTGTTGTATATTAATTTGAAGTACGGTTGCTTATTCCCCCCTTTTCGAACGTTTTAAGTATCGTTTTGCGGGGTTAATTAAAATTTCCCATTTTTCTTTATAGAAAGGGGAATTATTATATTAAACTATTTTTGTTTACATATAGTTTTAATTATCTATTTTTAGATCACTACCCTTTCAGTATGAGAAGTTTAATAAATGTGCTGAAAATAATAATTACATTTCAAACTATGAAACATAATTTTTTACACCTTAAAATTATTCTTCTTAGCGTCCCTTGTAATATATTTCCATTTATTTTTCCCGTTTTTCAGTTATAATTTGAAAAGTAGATTAATAATTAAACGGAGAAAATAATAATAATGTTTCATTCTGCTTATTTCATTTCATTATTTATTTATGAACCATTTTTGTTATGTTGAATTTTTTTTCTCTATTCTCAACAAAGAGCTATTTTCTGACTCACATTCTAAGGCAGCATTGAAAGTCTAATTTCAAAAAATTGTTTTATCATTTATCTATGTTAACTGTTTTTTTCATTTATTTTTTACATATAAGTTTTCTTTAGTCTATATATAACTATTCCGATGTGTCTTTTTTCTATTGACTCTTTTTTCTTCATTTGTGTAGATTTCTTTTTTAATCCTTTGTGGACTAGTTAAAGTATCTTATATTTTCTTTTAGTTTAATAATAAAATGAATTCTCTTGCTCTTGTTATATTATTTAAATATTTATATGCGTTACTTCCACATATTGAACAAATCAGTTGTGTTATGAGTAATTTTTGTTTTAGCATTTTATGAAAAATGTGAAAAAAGTTTTTTAAAAAAAAGTTTTATAATAATATAACTTATTTAAAAAAATTCAAAAGTTTTTTATATATTTTTACATGATTTTTATTTTTGAAGTGAAAAAATGTTCAAAAAATGTAAAGCATAGTAGAAAATAAGACAGAAATTTTGCATATAGAAAAAAGAACTTTCCATCAATATTCGATGATATAAATTGTTATTTTATTTCCCTTTATTTTATAAATGGAATATAACATAGACTTTGTTCATTAATATTTTTTAGGACAATTCCAGACATATTTTATGCAATCTTCTTACTAGTTTTTTGACATAGTATGATGCGCTAATAAATGTGCCATATTATAACGTGTCATGTCATATGATTCAGAATTGTCATACAGCATATACTGCATTTCTTCTTGTTCAGTATTATTTCTAGACTTTCTTTTTTTACACATGCAAAAACGTAACAAGGAAGAAAAGGGAATGCACTAATAGGGAAAAATAAAGTAAAAATAATTTACAACATATATATATATATATATATATATATATAATATTTATTTTATAATAATAAAATTTTAGTAAGCACAAGTTATTAATAATATGGTAATATGTTTGCAGCTTTCAGTGATTTTTACATTACCTTGTACAAAATGAAAATAATGATGAATATGCCGACAAAACTAAGCCCTCCTATGGCTGCTACATCAAAATTTGATGAATTGAATATATTTTTTATGGATGGTAAACTTCCTAAAATATCATCTAAGCCAATATATTTTAATATATATTCGAACATGTTACTTGTAGATGATTGTGATTCTAATGTCCATAGTAAATCATTTACTTCATAAGAATGTGAAGATGTGCCTGATTCATCGCATGACAAGGAAGATGTGAGTTTTATTGGATTGTACTCTTCATACTTTTGAATTAACGTTGTGCAATTATCTTTTTCATTATTTGGGCACAAACTTTGAAAGGTACTATATAGTGTCTGTGCATACCTAAGATATTTACAGTATTTTTTAGATTCTGTTGTGTTTTCACCAATTTCTTCTTTAATGGTGCTAAAATTTTCGACATAATCATTCATGGCCTTTACTGTTTTGACATATGAATCAGTATATTTTATTGGCTTAGGAATACATTGTTCACTGGATTTTTCAGACACATAACTATTAAAATTTTTCCATGCATTGTGAAGTCCTTCAATAGTTGGTTTAAAATTTTTATCTTTTTCTGTATAATTGAGTATTTTCTGCACATAATAATATAGCCAAAAATTCAAGTCATAACAATGCTTAAGAAATAATGAAGCATTTTCAGTACGACTTTCGTCTAAATATACTATATTTTTAGTAAGTTTGGTGCAAATATCAAAAATGTCCTTGTATTTAGGCAAATTTTTATCTATTGATTCACAGTACATGGAATACCCCTCCAAATTACCACCCCTATACAAATCACCATGGAATTGATATGAGGGTAAATTATATAAAACTTGTTGCTGTAAATTAAGCGAAATGTGATAAATATTAGCAAAGCTTTAAATTTTTTTAGGCAATAAAATAATGTTATATTATATTTAGGGGACTTTGGAATATCCATTTGAAAAAATAAATGATTATTTAAAAAAAAAACTTTTAAATATACACTTGTGTCCATTTTTGAATATTCCATACAACCTCGTTGTGCGTATTAGATAAAATAAAAACTTTTGCTCGTTTTAAACCATATTTGGCTGATAAACACATAAAAAGTTGACATATATTGTGTAATTTATTATCAGTTTTATAACCTTGCACGAACCATTGTTAATAATAAATATTACTTTATTTTTATCATAGAATTATTAATAATAATATAGAAAAATTAATATAAAATTAGCATTTTTAATCACGAAAAAAAAGCAACATTTAATATAGTAAAAAGGAAAATTATAAAGAAATAAAATTTATTTCCTAAAACGTTTATTTTTATATTTATTGAATAATTCTAAAAACAAGTTTACTAAAAAATAAAAATAACGTTAATGTACATATATACAATTCATGGTTTACCGATTGATATATGTCTTGAATATTTCTTTTCTTTTAAGAAAATTTAGTTAACGAAAGTAAAAAATGTTTACAAATTGAAGTTTTATTTTACTTTTTTTTTGTTCTAAATAGATAATTATTTTACTATGCATGTAATTGTGCCACATTTATTATTATGAACACGCAACCGATTTTTAATAATTCAGTTTGTAAATTATAGAATTATCACCATATAAATTTTTTATAATGTATTATATTTTTAAATAAAGAAAACCTATAGAATTATAGTAAGAATATATGAAAAAAGGAGATTTTTATTCTAATTTACAAAAAATAACAGAACATGAAACCCTGCGAAGTTTTCTTTTAGGTATATATTCAAAAAAATATCTTTAATTATTTCGTCAATGATTCTTATCCTCTGTTTTACCTTTTCGGAGCTGTCAATTTTGCATCTACTATATTTTTTTGAATTAAGTATACAAATTTTTACACCTTTTTTAATAATTTATATATTTTTCTATACATAATTAACATATAAAAGTCTTTGGATTTATTACTAAATATACAATAAACTTCTTAGAATATATGAAAGTGGTTCTTATAGATTAATTAGGGAAAATGATGTATGCTGAAAACATTTATGGTTTCTAAAAAATTATCAGTATATTGTTTAATTAGAAGGTTATATGTTGTGAATAAGGTATGATTTGTTTAAAAGTAGTAAACTGATAAAGTACATTCGGCTTAATAATTTTTAGGGTTTTACTGTAAATGTTATAATGAAAGGATATCGCATAAAAAGACACAAATTTTATTTCCATTTAAGGATAACTATTATCTGTATTGATTTAAAATTGTATCGAATATATTTTGGTTAATGTGCAAAGCAGTGAAATAATGAAGTGTATTATATAATTTTGATTATGTTATATATTTTCTAAAAGAGAATTTTTATGATGATTTTCACTGAATAGGAATGGGGAAAAAATAAGTATATTTTGTTTGCATTTGTATCATTTATTTTATGAATTTTTCATTTTTGGTAGAAAAAAAAGTAATCGCTAAATGGAACACATTATAAGGTTACGCATTTTACATTTTTTCTTTCACATTACATTTATATTTAGTCTATTTCATCGGAAGTCTCGTAAATAAAAATATGTTATATCAAAGAAATGATAGGTCTATTAATGTTTATAAATTTTTGTTTATATTTTTTTTGATAGAATATCTTATACTTTTATAGACAATTAACAGTGTATTTATATCAGGAGGGCAAATTTTTATTCATTATTACATACCTTGTGCTTTATTAATTATATATCACGAAGCGAATGATTTTAGGTTGAAAATATTTTTAGATTTAATACAAATAAATATACATATATATTTTTATAATTCTATAGCTATGATAGACTTTTGATTTTATAGTTAGAATTATTAGAACAGAAATATGATAATATTTATTTTATTTTTGAGAATAATTTGAGCGGAGATAGTTATTAATTAAATTTTATTGACCGTTTATAGTAAATTATTTAAATTTTTTTTTTCAAAATTTCAATGAACCATTCGATTGTTTTACCTTTTATGAAATATGGAAATAAATGTATTTTTTTTAACGTGCTATGAATAATAATAATGAGAAAATAGCAATTTTCTGTTAGTGTGTGCCGAAATTACTGCTTTATATGAATGCTGTTTTTGCTCAATATTTTAGATACTACTACGAGCACTCGTAATTCTACATATACGTTTACCACAGCACATAGAGGGTCATTTACTAATTCAGTGCTTATCTACTTCGCGCGTATTAAACTATCCAGGAAAAAAAGTACGTACCGTGATGATATAAAAATATAAGTTAAATTTTGAAATGCTTAGCAGACATCTTATAATAATAACTTATACACATTTAATTAAAATAATGTTAACATCAAATATTTCTACATTTGTAAATAACAGATTTTTTTTATTTATTTTAGACATTTCTTTTTTTTTAATTATATAACTACAATTATGTGCTGAATTTAGAAATGTTACCTATGGAAATAATTATACTACCGAAATAATTCAATTTTCTGGTTCATTTAAATTCTTTATCATTTTTATTTACAGAATTTCCTTCTAACGCTACTTCATGAATGTTAGTTATAATGTTTTTCATTTATTAAAATACCGTTTTGAATGATGAACCAAACATACAGTATATATTCCATGCGAGCAGGAAACTTTAATAAAAAAACTGGAACTGTTAAAATGTATTAATTTTATGATATTTTACTATCGCTTGTTTTGTGTTTACCTTTTATTGAATAACTTATGTTTCATATATTTTTGAACTTTTAAACATTACATATGTTTTATATTTTGCTAAATGTTTCTACATAAACAACTACATTCGTGCCTATAATGAGGTTATATATGTATGTGTCCATTATTTCAGGGAATATATATGCAATTACATTTTTATAATTACATAAACATTTTTTCACGTTTTGAATATGAAGCGAACATTTTAAAAATTTATATGGAATGCAGAACATTTCAAGCATAAAGCTTTAATTAATTTTTTTGCGCATCATCATTATATAGATTTTTACAAATTAGAAAAGATATATTTATTTAAATTTAAGTGGCAGATATTTTATGAATTCCTTCCAGTTTTTTAATATATTTAAAAAATTTATACTTTTCCTTTTTTTTCATAATTAAAAAAATTTTTTTTTTCCGATTGTATTTTATATGTTATAATTATAATATTAATATTTCTATAATAATCCTCGATTATATTTAAATTTGTACGTAGTGCAAAATAGCATTATCGAGAAAATTGATGAATACATACATTAATATTATACATGCAAATTAAGACTAAAAGAAGAATTATAAACTCTTGACTGTAAATTATTTGTACATTTTTGGAAAAACATATATATTATACAAAAGAACCTTTTTCAATATAATTAAATATTAATTAATTAAGCTCCATAACATATCTTCAACCGAATTTATCACGCAACTGGTTATACTAACTAATTTGTTCCGAAGTCTACGAAAAATTTGCAAACAGGTAACAACCCCTATTCTTTGCAGTTTCTCTTGTGTAGACTATTCCATTATCCGAATAACTGTCAATTTTATTTTTATCATATTTCTGAAATATATTTACAATAAGAAGCATATGCGAATGCTGAAATGGGGAAATATACAAGATAAATATTTATGCGTCTTTGTAATAAATTACAGGCGTGCAACGTAGACAATAATTATTTTATTTATAATGAATACAAATTTAAGTATATTACCGTGATTTTCTTGTTTTTTCTTCTTAAAGTAAAAAATTAATACCTTTTACAATTGCAGATTCTATGTATTAAAAATATATATATTATAATTACAAATGTATAAATGATAAATATTATTAAAATAAAACGGTTGAATATTTGCATAACCGTATTATTTATAAAAAGGAAGGGAACATATTTACTCAAAAAAAAAAAAAAACTATTATGGATCTAGAATTATCGCAGCCTTTTTTTTAGACAGGCCTAAAATAGGACAGCAAATATATATTGCAAAATGTACAATAGGAATTACATATATAAATTATGAAGGAATTTTTCTACTTAATAATGTATAATAAGAATAGTATATACATATATACATACATAAAAAAGTGTTCTAAACGTATACTGCTATTTTTTATATTTGAAACAATAATATAATTCATACTTGTATAATTTAAACTATTTCTATACGTTTTAATAATATTCATTATAAAAGAAAGGTTATGTATTATTATAATTATTTGTTAAAAATAAATAAACATAATTTATTAATTTTAAAACATTATTTACATAATGAGATGACGAAGTAATTTAGACAGGATTAATATATTAACCAATTTTATTAATTATTATGCTGTCGGTTTTGTAAGCAATTATGTATTATGTCATTATTCCAAATTAAGTATTTTATTTTCCATGGAATCCTTTAAATATGGATATTGTACATTTATTTTTAAGAAAATTTTATATTAAACTACATAACTTTGTAATTTTAAATTATTTATGGAATATATAGAATTTACGTATTAAAATATTTTTATATGTATTTCAAATTTTTCATTTTATTTTTTCTATTACCTATTTCCTTTTAGCCAAGAAGTTCTAAGGATTTACCTGCAAATAAATTTATTACTGAACTAAACAGGTATGGGAGATATGATATGTTAGATGAATATGTTAAGGAATATAGAACCGCAAGTATAACAGAAGAATGGGTTAAGTCCTTTATATCAGAAGTTGGAAATTATCTCAAAAATAATTCTGAATGGAAAACCACCATTGATAATAAACGTTGTAGGGATTGGCATTACTATATTTTTAATATTAAAGAAAATATTAAGAAATTAAAAGATGGGGGTTCAAATTTAAAATCTAAATGGATATCTGATATTGATCAATTTTCCGAAAATATTTTGAGTGATACCGATATATCAATGTGTAGCTCAGATGCTCCGAGTGATTATGCTGATTTTACTAAAAAACTATTTAATGATTTATGTGAAAACTGTTATTATATTTCTGATCGTCTCGAAGATGTTAAAAATAGCTTGGCTTGTTCAGAAATTAAAACCGCATTATCAAGAAGTAAGTCTATTCTGGATGATCTTTTAGAAGATGTTGATGCGAGTAATTTTTACAAAAGTAATATATGTAAGAAGAAAGATATTGAAGATCTAATATCATCGGTTGCATGTCATCCCGTTATTGATGTACAGGCTTCCGATTCGAGAAGAATTTCAGGGGAATTATCTATGCATACAGAGGGAGTTCCCGGACAGGGCGATGAAACACCAAGATCTAAAGAAGATGGCATAAATAGCATGGATCAAATACTGCAGATTGCGACACCATCTACATTATCCGTTTTGGGAGTTTCACTCATTGGTTTTATGTTATATAAAGTAAAATAGAAATTATACTTAAGTGTGTATATTATACCACGACAAATTAATAATATATTTTCAGTAGTAGTATATTTTTTATCTGTAGAGGAATATGGGTAAATATTTAAAATTATAATCGTTTTTTGTTTTTCCATTTCATAATAGTTCACATCCTTTGGAAGGTTATTTAATAATACTTTGCTAAATAAAAAAAACCATAATGACAATCTATATGAAGGAGTATTGCAATTTTCAGAACATACTTCTCAATTTGAAGAAATGAATTTCCAGAGCAGTTCATATAACATAACTTATCAGCCTGAGTAATATTTTTTATATAAATATAATACAAAACATTAGGTTAGTAGGAATCGTTAAAATTATGTACCAAAAACCGTACAACATTATTTATTTTTAGATGAAAAAATAATAGGAAAAAAAGAGGTAATTGTACTGCACAGAATTAATAGAGAGATAACAGAAGTAATAATTTAAAACGTTTGGAATATAAAAAGTGCATTAACATATAAATTTGATGAATTAACAGAATAATGAAATGATTTTAGAAAAGGAATATACTAAATCTATGGCATTGAAATTAAAGTAAACCAAGCAAATCCAGTTAAATTATATGAATGGATAGATAACCCAAAAGGTCAAATTTGGGTATTTAATAAGTTAAAGAATATATTATGATAGTTTAGTATAGGTACACATGATAACTTTTGGTATAATGCATTATCAGGTAGTCCAAGAAGGCCAAAACAGGTTAAAATAAATGATTATATGAAAGAGAATTAAAAGAATGATAGTGTAGATCTCATTCTATAAATTTAGTTGAAAATATCTTCTGGATAATTACGAAAAAGGATTGTTAAAATGGAGAAAATATGTAGCGTTTTATATTATAGGAAAAAGCTAATGCTTATTTTATGCCATATAGACGTAATATATACAATACATATGGATTTATATCCATGGTAAATTGCAATATTTGATAGTAAAACAAATTATGTTATAAAAAAGAATGCGCGTATCATGCCATAACTATATATAGTTATATAAGCGAGTTGTACTAAGAAGTAATAATCTTGTAAGAAATGTTACATATGAAAGGTAAGGAAAATTATAATTTAAAATATTTGGAAAATACAACATTATAAAATAGTAATTCTTACATAATAAATAGTGCTACATAAGAACTTACAAAACATCAACATATGCGCAGTGGAATTATATTTATAAATTAAAAATATAGATGATAAATTTAATATATTACTTTAGAATTTTGCATGATAGGTACTTTTTAAGTATGTCACTAAAGCGTACATTATTATGGGTTATTTCTACATAGGGGCTAATAGTATGTATTACAGAAAACTTTTCATAATTATTTTTTTTATTACAATAGATATTAATTACGCAGGTAAATATCAATATAACAGGTGTTAATTAAATAAAAATAATTGAAATGTTTCAATATTAGTTTTTGCTTAACTATCACTATTCATATTTTAATTAACTGATAAAAATATCAAGTTTCAAGAAATGCGTAAATGCATTCCGGCACTTTCATCATATTGCTGTAAAAAGGTAGTAAATTAAATTAACAATAATAAAAAAAATATAGCAAATCCTGTTAAAACTTCAAGGTAGAAATATTCGCAAACAGGTAAAAGACAATTATGTAATACAAGTGTGCAAGTTAATAATACTATGGTTGAAGAAAACGGAAGTAAATTTTGTAAAAGCATTTTTCTTACGCAGTAGAGATTTAATAATGGCAAAATTATGTTAGGGTATCTATTAACAAAATAAAATTGCCTTTCAAAAAGTTTGCTTATTACACGCATTAGCAGAAGTTGTATTGCACTTATGTATAATGTTATATGATTAAGAAATATACTAATGATATGTTTAGTTTTTCACATAAAATATGCGCTTATAGCAGAAAGTTTAAATGATTGAATACAAGTTTATATGTAAAATATTATTAATGGGAAAATTTAACCTCTGAGCGAAACTTTTGAATTACGAAATATGTTTTGCAGATGAATAATTTGAATTTTTCTTATATTAGCTTCTTTTATATTTTGAAGCAGAACTATACACACAAAAAGTAATATTATGGCATTGAAATTGAAATTGAAATTGAAATATTTCAATATTTTATTGTGTATATTTTATATTTTAGAAAAATAAATTAAGTAAAATTGTTTACAGATATGTTAATTATGACAGTAACTTATCAGTTCAGATATATAATGTTACTTGAGCGCTATCAGAATTAATTTAAGAGTAAAAATGTATGAAGCTGATATGTTAATAATTAGGATGTGCATTATCCACTTAATGTTTATAATTATATTATTTAATTAAAAGAGTAACTAAATTCTTATAGATATATTTTAAAAAGAAGTATTAACAAAGCATTTTGATGGGTAATTGTACATTTTGAAAAAAAAGTGCTATTTTATCTTTTTTAGTACACTTTTTTTTTTGGTATTTTTAAACATAATAATTAAAATATATTAATATTTTACACTTTCTTTCCTTTTTTTTTTTGTATGTAGAAAATTTCTTTTTGAAATTTGCAAAATTTGAAAAAATACACATTTAAAAAAAACGTAATTTTTTTTTTTTTTTTGCATGATAAGCTTTGTTTTGGTAGCATTTATTTTAATATATATACAGTAATAATAACCGAGAATATCATAATACTACACTACTTACTATGATACATATGTTTTTATTGAAATTTTTTTATATAAAACATACTGGTTCAAGAACTTGTGATGCGATCTCCATATCTGTATTTCTGTTAATTAGATATGATGTGAAATATTTATTTTTAGAAACGAAAAAATATTCTAAAAATGATAAAAAGATTTAAAAAAAATAACCCCATGTAGACCTAGTAATAAGTACAGTGAAGTGTGTAATTTATATATTTTCATAAAAGGAGCATTTTCTGCGTAAAAAATTAATCAAGTAATAATGAAATAGCACTTAATTATAGAGAATAATGATCCTATAAAATAATTTTGAATGCATAAATTGCAAACTATTTAACTTTAAAATGAAATTAATGTACTAAAAAATATATTTAATTGAATTATGGTATATTCTTTTATTTGCTATATATATTTATTTTTAGAAAAGAGCATTAAAATGAAATACATTATAATGTGCATTAATTGATATTTAAAGAATAAATTATTTAATTTTTTATTTCTAATACGCAAAAAAACAAGTAAAATAAATACAGCATTTAGGAAAAATGTGCGATAATAGCATACAAGGGGCAGGAAAAAAATAATATTATAATATAATGAGGTGTAATCAATAAAACATATAATTAACGTAATAAATTAAAATTAGGTTTTCCATTTATGAATGTTGGAATAAGATCATTTATAACCCTTCAATTTTTTTAAAGCTCCTTCAGTACATAAATATATATATAATATGTATATAATTAGGTATCACAATAACTTCTAGTGTATGAAATGAGTACATGTAAAAATACAATATAATTTATGGTTATTTTTACATTTATAATTGCTTTATTTTTTTAGTGTACTATTTAAAAATATTAAAAATTAGCACCCAATTCATAAATTTTTAGTTTACAGTAATACAGCATGGGGTAAAGTAGAGAATTATTTTGATGTTATGTAATCTACAGTAAATATAAGTACCTGTTTCTTTACATGAATATAAATTAATGCTGATAATAATTTAACGTAATTATATTATTAAATTATATCAATAATATCAAAATGTAAAAAATAAGTAACATTGTTGAATTCATTGGTTTTTAATTTTTTTATATATGAATCATGTAGATATTGCTCATAATATTATAATTAAATTATATTTTCAGTGGGATTTAAAAATTCTCCCCCTTTTTTATTTATTCTTACTCATTTTAAGCAATTTTCATTTAATACACTATAATTTTTTATATTTTAAATAATATAATAATATAACAACTTTTTTATTTATTTGTGATATACCCACATTAATATTTTATAACGTATAAAATATGAAAAATTGTTCTAATATTAAGAGGTAAGAATGTGATATATCCAAAAAGATGTAACATAGAAAGAGTATATTAGAAAAATATGGTCTATATATATAATAAAAAATTAGTATTAATAAACATATATCGGAAAATTGCGCATTAAGAGATTTCATTCAATATTTTTATAAATTAATATCATAACATTACCATACTGTTATATGTTCCTATTTTATTTCTATGATTGTTTTCTATTTATAAATATGATATGAATAATTGCATGATATTGACAAGTTATATTCTTTGTGGGGCTTTAAAAATGATTATTCATATAATTAAATAGGGAATTTATTGTATCTAATGTAAAATAAAAGCATATATAAAGAAAAAGTTATCTCAATAACATAAAAATGTTTTTTTAATAAGATATACAATGTTAAAAAAAAAAAAATAATTACGCATGCATAGGAAGAAACAGAATATTTTAGATTTCTACTATATAACTACATATTAATGTCAAATTACTTGAATATTAATATTAATTTTTTTATTAAAATTGTTCCCATAAAAAGAAAATACATATGTGTAAATAATTATTTTAGTAAATTATCTTTTTTTTATTATTCTTTCATCAGTATATCAAATATGGGATTTTTGCAGTTACTAAAAATATTAACTATTTGTTAAGATTGTTACAGAACTATGATAGATTATTTAATAAGGAAAACATTTTCGTTTATATTTTTTGTTTAAAATTATGTATATTGACCAAATAAATTATAAATAATTTATTCAATATATATATATATAACATATATGAAATAGATCACGAATATTCTCAAAATATTTAAATTAAGGAATAATAAGGAAATTCATTAAATAGGTAAAGTAATCATTATAATGTAGTATCTATTTTCTCTATATAACTTCTAATTTTCTATATATAATTTTGTCTTATTTTATATATTATTTAAGTCTAATTATTGGTAGAATAAGTTATCATGCTTAAATTATATATTAGTGATTAAATGGTATTGCTCATAGCATTTTTGTAAAAGCACTTTAGTAATTTTTTAATTTTTAAATTATATTTCCACTGTTTTTTTTTTTTTTTTTTTTTGATAATAACATTTTAATATTTTTTACTTTATTATCGCCCTCTTTGTAAAATTCAGTATATTATTCTCCAGTATATAAGAATCATGAATTTTGTGCAGAATGATAACGTATATTTATTTTTTGGTTTTCAGTATTAGAATTGAGGTATTCATGGGAATCTCCAAATTTATCTTGTGAAACTTCTTTATATATATTCTGTTTTATTCTTTTTATCCTATTCATTTTACTATGTAGCAAACTTTCAAAAGGAGTAAACTATCGTAAAAAATGAAAATTTATAAAATATATAAATGCAATATATAATAATAGAAAAAATTAAATGAAATTAATTAGTATTATGCCATACAATGTTTATAATTTTTTTTTACAGTTTTTAATTTACATTGTAAAGAAAATAAAAAATTACGAAAATGATCGCAATGAGCACTAAAGTTACTGAGACAATCATAGTAGTAGATGACGAAGGATGAATTCTAGTACACCAAGGCTCAGGATCTGAATTTTCCTCCAATATAATCCATACTTTCTCGATATATTTTTCCCATAAGCCATTCTTTTCGTAATTCTTTCCATTTAATGTATGTTCAATTTTTTTCTCATTTAACCAATCATTCATAAAAGCACACATATTAGGATTATTAATAGAAGTCAATAATAAATTTGCGTATCTATAAATATTTGGTAGGTTACATCCAAGTTTATGTAATTCATCGTCTTTATTCTTCAAATCATTTAGGAATTCACTATTTTCAGTGCAATCATCACTTTTATTCGTATTATTCAACAAATCATAAATTTCTTCTCTTTTATAATTTTTTCCCGACTAAAAAATAAATAAATACATAAATTAAATGAAAAGTAAATTATAAATAAATATAATACCATAATAAAGTGCATAAATGTTAAATGCAGAATCATTATAAGATTGACGATAGATAAATTATATGAAAATACATATTACAAGTATATAATACTATTAATATAACCATCTTATAAGGATTCTATTAAAAATGAATATTACAACCATAAAAATTAGTCATTTATATTCCCATATAATACTTATATTTTACATAATATATAGACATATTTGCTTATATACATAAATATTAATATGTATGAATAATATTAATATTAATCTGTTAATTAGAAGTATACATCCTTTGTAGATTAATGATAGAACATATTAAATAATTATTTTTAATAGTTTTTTTTTAAGGTAATTAAAAAAATATTTGATGAATAGTATTTATAAATGAATATTATACTTCTTATTTGCGAATTAATTATATTGAGTTATTTATTTCTTATTTTAAGAAATAAAGAAAAATCAATGTGAAAAAATATATATAAAATATTATTAATATTTAAAGTATAATATTGTGAAGTTATAATTTTATAGTATATCTCTAATATATTAATTATTTTCATGAAGATAATAAAAAAAATTTATTTACTTCTTTGCTATTCTTATATAAAAAATGTTTAATTATTATAATTAATCTATTGACGATAATTTAACATTTGAAATGTCATTGAATTGTATGAATAATGCATATTATTTATTATATAAATAAGAACATAAATAAGTAATAATATTAGTAAATAAGGAACAAAACATTTAATACATATATATCCTTTTAATGTTTATTATTATAAAAAATATATATATATGAAATGTCCCTACTATCTATTTTGTTACCTGCTTTCCTCTATTTTAATTATATTTTATATTTAAAATTTTTATTAAATATTTTAATTATTTTAATTTGATTCGTACATGTTTATATGAATGGCGTAATTCTCAATAGATATATGTCTACATATAAGTGTAATATTTTAGGTTAATTATAAAAATAAAATTAAAAATTGTTTAAAAAGTATTTTAAGCATATGATTAAGTTAAATAAAAAAATATATTAGATTAATCATTTATTTTTCTTGTAATATGAATTAACTTGAATGTAGATGTGTATGTTTTTCTGAAATACATTAAAATGAAAAAAAAGGAATAATGAATTAATTTTTGTGTTACTTTTTTGCTTGAATTTTACAGCTCTTGTTATTTTAATTAGAATATTATTTTAGCTTTATTTTTATTATAATATTTATCATACTATATATTAATGTATTATAATGTTTGGTAATATTTAAATTTGTAGAAATATATTTTTTTTTTATAAAAGTATGCTTCATATATGCGCATGCTAAAATTATGTTATTAACAATTTTTATTAAATAATGTTAAGTATTAATAAATATTATTGAGTATTTTTACTTTTAAATCTTTATATTTTAATTTAATACATAGTGGTATATTTAGAAAAAAATTCATTATATTAAATTGCATGGAATGAATAAATGGAATAACATTGAAAGTATAAACATTAAAAATTTTCAATATTTTTCTTATCATGTTTTAAATTACAATAATTTTTTATGTTATTATTAATGTTTTTTTTTTTTTTTTTTATTGTATTATGTAATTATTTATAGTGATAATGTCTTATTCATTCACTACCTCATTATTATTATCATAACTTGTTTATATTTATAGTTCCTTATATGTTGAATGTTTGTATTTTATTTATTTTATGGGAATATCTCATTTTTATTTTTTAATTATAACTGGTACATGTGGTAAAATATAAACAGTGTATAATTATAACATTATTTTGAAAATATAGCTTAATTTGTACACTAGTTAAGTGTTAATTGAAATAACTGTTTTTGTTTAGGTAAATATTTATGCATTTTTACATTCTTAAAAATAACAATAGATATACCCTTTATATCTGCAATATCTAGTAATGAATGATATATATTATATGATATTATTTCCAAGGTATTAATTAGGAATTTACATAAAATCTATGTTAATAACATGTATATTTCAGGGATACTCCATTGAAGCTTGAAATTCTACTTAGTAATCTTATAAAAAGAATAATATTTATAATAAAAATTAAAGATTTACACAGTGTTTTACATTATAAATATATTTATGATAGCATTAAACAATAAAAGGTGAGATAAAACAGAAGGGTAATAATAAATAAAATTAAGCAAAAACATAATTGATAAACAAGAGTAAATTATTTTTACTGGTAATGTTTCATTAACATAATAAATGATAGACATGTTTATAAAATGATAATACAGCAAAGATATAATGAATAATTTTATTGTGTAATTTGTAATATTTCTAAAATTTAGTAAATTTTTAATTGAAAAATGTAAGAGAAGAAAATAAAACAAAATAATTTTTTTTTTTTATATAATATATTAAAATAATTGCATTTAAATAAAAGGCATATATTGAATATACACATTATGCATCTCTTTTCTTATTAATTGTTAATTCCTGATAAAATACAAATTTTAGCTGAATGAAAATTTTGTGTAGTTTTCTTTTTCTTATGATTGTTTCCTTCTCATTTATATGTATAAAGGATAAAATTACAATTTTTTTTTAAGTAATCTATTGTTATACGATTAAAAATAAAAATGTTAACGTGAATCGTATTTATAAAATTTTATAGCTAACACACAATTGGGATAAATTTTATAATATTTTAGTATAAAGTAACCATGATTATCTGTATATATATTAAGTTTAAGGTATTCAGTAATTAAAGAATGTCTGCATGCAATACATCTATTTAGAGTTAAATTTTTGTTTGTTTTGTGCTCCCTTAAATCTCGAAGCACAAGCAAAAATATATGTACTTTTGTAATTTTCTTATGAAAATTTTATTTTAATATTACCTATACGAACATTTTGCATACAATGTATATCATTTAGTTAATTCTTATCTTTACAAATGTATGTGCATGTGCATGTACATAATGTGTGATTTACTTTTATAAATTTCTTTTTTATGTATACATTTATATACATTGTTCAATTATAACATTATAGATACAGTAATTACATAAATGTTGATTATGGATGGTGCATAATATATGTGATGATATGTTTGAAAAAAAATTTATAGTTTTTATAGGTTATATATAACTTCAATGTACTATTTTACGCAGAAAATTATGTATTTTTTAGTATATATGTTGATTAATATGTATGTTTTTAGTACATATATATTATCACAGATATATTCGTCGTTACCTAATTGGGAACATTTTTTATA
This sequence comes from Plasmodium ovale wallikeri, assembly GCA_900088485.1. NCBI lineage: Eukaryota > Apicomplexa > Aconoidasida > Haemosporida > Plasmodiidae > Plasmodium > Plasmodium ovale. The sequence continues at coordinate 45,789 of FLRD01000470.1, forward strand.
TTAAGCATATTTGCGTTTAAATAATTTTTATATATTACTGTTATAACTTGAAAAATATTTTTACATCTATTAATATGCTTTATTTTAAAAATATAGTAAACACTATAAATGATTGAATGAAATATCATTCCTTTATATATATACGTTTTATGTATTTTCCCTTTTATAGAGAAAAAATATTAATATACAACTTATAAAAAGGCACATTTTTAAAGATCTTTTATTCTAAATTTTTGAGTAATTGATATGAAAGTATTACTATGGGTTAGATCTTATGTCATTATTAGCGTATAATAGAATGAATACATTAATAGATTATATTATTATTATTCTGTTTTTCCTTTTTATTTGGTGTTATTTTTTACTGAAAAAATTAGATATATTTCCTGTACGACTGCTGAATTTTTATTTAATTTAGTAAAAGTAATATTTAATATTGGATATGCAAATTTTTTTATTCAATAATTTGACATTTTTTATGTATTACTAATGAAATTATACGTAAGCATCCTTAACACAATTATAAAACTTAATATTATCGTGACGTTTTGTTGTTTCTATACCGTTATGTTTCTCATATTTCATAAGTTTGACACAACATACTTTCTTCGTATAGCACATTGTGAATATGAATAGTCATACCTTTTAAACAGAAAAATTTGCTTATTATTATTTTTTGTGAATGCGTATTTTAGAAAATCCTGTTCCTTATACATTATTATTCTTTTTCTTATATGTGATCAAGTTATTTCTACCATTCATATATATAGTCATCACGGTAATAATATAATTTGAAGTTTCAATTTCTATACGCACATGATTATATCTGTGTGCACTATTTTAATTTTTCTGTAGTTTTAAAATTGCATTGTAAGAATGTTTTTTTTTTTTCCTTTATGTTTCGTAACAAAAATTTACATTCATTGATATTCGCATTTCTTTTAAATAAATGTGTGAAATTAATTTTTATGTATCATTATAATAAATTTATAGAATTTCACAGGGGATAATGTGATATATTATATGTTTTCTCGTCTGAATTTAAGTTTTCTACTACAAAGGGATGTAAAAATTGGTAATCCTCCTCATCTATATTATCTAATGCATTTTTTTTTTTTAGAACTTTATGATGCAACCAGGATCCAAAAGGAGAAAACTATATATTAAAAAAAAATAATATTAATTTGGAAAGAAGTATCACATTAGCATTTTGTTTTGTAAATTTACCATATGTATTACAATAGAATAATTAATATTTTGAATTAATTTTTATATAACCTTATACAAAATAAAGGTAAAGGCAGACATTAGTAATACTGTGCAAACCGAAGTTATAAGAGCGTGATTAGTACTCTCAGAATCACTACCTTCTGTATGGGGTAATTGAGTATTTAAACGTGCCATTTGTGGATCTCCATAACTTGGTGGTTTACATGGGGGTTCATACTTTCCTTGTTCATTTACTAAGCATGGTAAGTCGTTCCAGCATTTACTATTTAATGACGAATAAAGCTCATTATATCTATTTTTAAAACCTTGGAATTCCGCATAATATACACAAGAATTATTTTTGCACAATCCGTCCATCATTATTTTATTATATTCATTAACAGCTTTCTTAATATAAGTGCAATAAAAATTATCATCCGATGTTGTAAACTTATTCTTAATATTATTAATGCCCTCTAAATTTTCAGTGAAATCAAAAAATTGTTTGCACTTTGAAAATTGAGCATTCGTAAAATTACCTTTCTTACATGTGCAACCATTGTAAACCAAACTTGAAGCTATCATATTGAATGTATTTGCAATTCCCATAACCTTGTTGGAATTAGTGTTTATGTTTCTTACTTCATTACCCAACCAATAATTAAAATAATCACAGAACTTTTTATCAGGAATTGTGTTGCATACGCTTTTAATATCCGAAAAGTGCTTTAACTTATATTCAACTTTTCGGCAAAGATTTGATAATTTCTCTCCAATATCAACATCAGTTTGCATTTGTCCAGGGCAAACTGTAGGTGTATAGTCCAAATCATTTTCATTATCTAATACTGCATAGAATTCTTCTAAAGGCAATTCCCGTATTTTATTTTTCTAATAGTATAAATAAGAAAAATTATTACATATAAATTGTTTGTAACTACAAAAATGTTTTAACATTATTTTACTATTCGAAAAATTATTAAAATGTAGAATAGTAAATAATAAATTTAATGAAAAATAAGAACATACATATTGTTCGTCCTCATCTTCTGATTCATCCGTAACATAACTACCATAGTCATCCATTCTTTTATTAAATACTGGAATCAGCAGTGTAATTAATCTTATTTCATATATATGTATTCATATATGAACAATAAAATCTGTTATACTGAAATATTATTTATTTTTTTATAACCATGTAGAGTAAAAATAAAAGATTTTTAGTAAAAATCCTTTAACAAACAAATATTAGCACAAAATTTTCATATTTTTATAATTGGAAACATTCTAAATTATAAAAAAATAATATAAAAATTGTGACAATGATAGATAATGTGCAATAGGTTATTATATGGATGAATGTTACTTTTCAAAAAATTATACATACACAGCATGATTCTATTGGCATTTTGCATGATAGAATAAAATATTTGTTATATATATTATCATAAAAGATAATATTTACCATAATGAATACATATTTTTTTTTTTTTTTTTTTTGCTGAAATTTTATAACATTATTTTATATAGGAATAATCTTTATAAAACAATATTAAATAATAGTATATAGTCGAAAGTTACTTAGTCACACACGTTAAGATTATACCATTTAACGTATTAAATTATTTTAGAAGTTATAATTTATACGGTTTATAATGAATACTAACCAAATATATATTTTTAAAATTAGAATTAAGATACATATATGCTTTAAATTTATTACATTTTACTTATAATGTATTAAAAACAAGTAATTAGTGATTATGCAAATGAACGATTAACACCTAAAATATATTTTAGTATAAAATCTATAAATTTGATGAAATATGTACAAAATTTTAGAAAGAGTCCTTATTATTGTTGTTTATTAATAATTCAATATATCGTTCTGTTCTGTTGTGCGGTTGTGTTCTCATTAACATTTTTATTAGTGTTAATATTTATAAAAAGAAATGGATAAATAAAACAATATTATTTCATATTTAAAATAACATAATTTTTAAAAAATCCAAATAAATTTTTTTAAAATAAGGGAAAAAAATAGATATATACATCCTTATACCAAATAAAATAATAAAATTACAGTCGTTACATTTCGAAATGAAATCAATTATTATAGGCTATAAAGAACCTACTAAATATCAACAAATAGTTTTTCTTTATTTTTTCTAGGAGGATGGAATAACTAAGAAACGTATTTTTTTACTTTTGTATAATTTATATGTATATAAATGTTTGATGTGTTTCTATGTGCATTTTAACATATGAAAATATATTCTTTCTAAATTACATAAAATATAATAAAAAAAATTATGCTACATTTTTCGTAGTATCGAAACAATTTAAATGTACTCAAACATTTATTATTATGATAGTATAATTACTTTTTTTTCTCTCTTTAAAATGTTTAACTCTTCATAATGTATTTAATGAAAATTTTAAAATAAAAATAGTAAAAAAATATTACCAATATATATATTCATATATATTATTCATTATGACTTTCATTAATCTTTATGGATAAGAAGAAATTAATTTTATGGTGTACATTTTTTTTAAAAATTATTTAATCTATTATAAATATAAGAAAAAAATAGATAAAATAAAAAATTTAGAAGAGATACAAAAATATGTTATACATTGTTGAGAACTGTAATGCATAATACAAATTTGTCAACTATTTTTCCTTTAGGAAGAACAGAACATGAAAATGTGAAATAATCTAAAATGATTGGATTCATGAATTTACATATTAAATCTTTAGTTCTCTATATTAATAATTTAGTCATATATATATTTTTTATATGTGTATTTCGAAGCAGTGCTTGCTATTTTCCAAGCAAAAAGTACATCACTATGAGAAAATATTTAATAAATTTACAAATACATACAGACTATATAAATCATTGTGTTCCGCCAATTAATGCTGCTAATAATAATTAAATAATTTTTTTTAAAGAAGTAACTTATGTAGGAGTCAATATTAATTTTATTTTGTTTATTATATATCGGCTAAGTCATAATAAAATATGAACTATAAAAATAATATAAATTTTATTTATGTGTAAATGATATAAAGCATGTATTGAATTGTTATAGTTCAATGACAAAAAACCCACTTCCATAAAAATTTAATATATACCCCTGTGCTGAATATTTATGTGAACTATGCGATGAATAGTGTTAAATCATTTACATTTTGTGTAGACATGAGTGTATTTAAAAAGTAAAATGAATAAAATAGTACTCGTAGTTAATATGCTTTGAAAAAAATTATGCAAATTAAATTTATTTTCCATCTTAGGAATAAAATAATTTGGCGTAAAATTTAAAAGATATATAGTGAATGGTACTCTTTATGTTAATGGAATTAACATTTATAACTTATATGTTAATATTTTATTATGGTTAGTTTGAATTAACCGTAAAATCATTTTACATTTGTAGTAATACGTTTGTTTTATTCTGAAGTGCATTATTATGTTTATAAAAAACAATAAGGGTATTATTCTAATATGACAGGAACATATTTAATTTAATAATTAGATAATGTATACAATTTTTTCATAGTTCATTCAGCTTTATTTATATATATTTTTATATTATTAAACTGTTTATGTACGTCTAATCCTTGTATTTATATATTTTATGTTAACCTTTTATTTTATTAACGTAATATTTATATATGTGATTTTACATATATTTCTTCATATATTAAGGAACAAGTAGAATTAACGCCTGCTTATATCGTTAGTACACGTATTAATATTATTCCGTCTCTAACATTTCATTTTGAAATATGATTATTAGGAATTTTTAATTGTTTTTTCTAATTATATTATTTAGAAAATAATATATGTCTTTTTTTTATTCTACTTTTTTACTAATATTAATAAAATGTGTTTATTGTACATTCCTGTTTTATTACCTACATCAATATTTTTTCTAAAATTACCACAAAGAATACTATATAGTATGTTTTACTGAATTTATTTTGTAGTTAATAATTTTTTAGCTTTATATATATATATTTGTGCTTTAAGAAAAAGTAATATTAAGGTATCCAACATGTGTGAACATTGATTTTATGCGCATTTTAAGAGGCCTAAAATATTGAATGATATTTCAAATTTATGTTTACAAAAAGAAATAATGTTAAAAATGTTGACGAAGGAAATTCAAATAAAAAATGAATTTTATTTCTAAAATTACATTTTTCATTTAAATTTAGTTCCGGCATTCTATTAACAATTTTAATATTATATATTTCCTATGATATAGAAATCATTATCTTCTATAACAAACATCACTTTATCATTTTCATGTTAAAAAATATATGCATGAGTTAATGTTTTTTCGGCGATTTTTAGTTATTTTTTTGCTAATAAAATTTGTTTCATTTGGTATATGTTGTACCATGGTTGCATTTAATCCTTAACACTTTCAATGTTATTAGCATCATTATCGTCACATTATTTAATATTTTTCTTGTTATATATGTTTATTTGTAGTATATACAAAATTTGATTTTTATTAGCACGTATTTTGCAAGTTACGAGTTCAGTACAAAAAAAAAAATAGAATAAATACATTAATCGTTTCATTTATACCTTTTATTTTTTCTCACATTAATAATACTGTGTTAATTTACTATTAATTAATTATTATAATGCTAATTCAAGATTTACGAAATATGAAGTGTATCATATATATCTCTATAAGAATTTGATCCCGTTGTTAAAAATATTCCTTTTTTATATAGTAGTTGATAATATATCACATATTAAATTTATTAATAATGAATATTTATTTAAGGAATGATATATACATGAAATGTATTTAATGTTATTCTATAAATTACATAGAAATTCAATGTAATTAAGGTTCTACCTAAAAGAGAAGAAAAAAAAAATTAAAAGAAATTTATAAATAATATAAAATAACTAAAATAATTTTTAATGCTAAAAGTATATAATAATAAAATGCTCAATAATGTTAAAAACGTATCGGCATTTTCTATATAAATCATATATATAAATGAAAGAACTTGTATGCGTAAGACGTTGATACACCCTAAGTTGAACATTTAATTTACCTTTGCTTCATTAAAATTTAATAAATATATGTGCAATAAGGTTAATGATCCGATTACAGAATAAGTTATAAATCTAACATTTAAATTATGTAGCACTTATGAAAATATGAGAAAACCAAAAATTGGAGTATATTATATATGAGATTCAATAAAAAAAAAAAAAAAAAAAAAATAGTGTAAATTTTTAGGGTATTCAGTTTCCATATATAAATTATAGCATATTTCACATTTCAAGGAAAGCATATATATTTATATGAGACCTATTACATTTAGAGATATAAAAATCAATCTCCGGAAGAATGGAACTTCATTAAAACAACTGTTAACCTAAGGTATATTAATGCTGTAAGCGTTAGTTAAATGTGTCCTTCGATATGTTCACTTGTTTTTTTTTCTTTTAACTTTTTTAAGTATAGAAAAGCATATTGTATTTAATTACAGTGATTGGCATATATATTAACATATTTAAAGTAAGACCATTTATATATTATAAATTTTGTGAGATTTATGGTCATTATTAATACAGATATTGCTACTGATTTAAAACCTGGAAGTTTTTCCTACATCATCTAAATAAAGTTTCAGAGTTTTTCTCAAAAAATAATGTATTATATATGTAACTTTTTGTTATTTATGGTTCACTAGGTGAATTTCAATTTTATACTTGATTTTTTAGCTTTTATGTTTTCCATCATAGGCGTAATGAAAATGTACGCCATTTTTTTTAAGTAAGATGTAAATATTCTCGTGTATTTATATCATTTCCGTTTTTCAAGATCTTTTATACATTATGAATTATTTAAAGAATTGGAATTCAACAAATATATATATATATATTAATAATTATCCTGTTTTCAATATTCACCAATACATTTAGCATCAACGCTTGCAAAAACACATTTCAATATTCTAGTTATTTATATATTATTATTTAAAAGCATTAAATATATTAAAGAATCTACTAAAACTTGACTGGGCAACAATACAGTATGAACTTTTTTATTTTATCGTATAATAGGCTGACAATATATATTTTCTTTTTTCATTATTTTCATTTTCTTCTTTATAATAATACACATTTGGATACATAATATATGTTCAATTTTATGTTTATCACTATTTTTATTTATTGTTAATTACGAGGTAAATAAAAAAATGCATTCTGTTAAAATATCGTGGTATAATTGCAATCATTAAGGAATCTAACAAATTCTTACCCATTAAGTTCATTTATGTTTTACATTCTTAATTTCTTTTAGCTTAATTTTTTTAATTGACAACGTTTAATTTTGTTATGTATATTAATCTAATATTTCTTAGTTTTTAATTTATACATCTCTCAGAATATATCCAAAATGTATGTTGTTATTTATGTGATAGAAGGTTTTTTTTTACAAGATACATAATATCATATTTCTTAGTATGAATTTATATTATATCAATTATTTTGGTTTATAATATTTACATAATTTATAAATTTATTGTGTTATAATCTCATTTTTATGTTCAATATTTGGAAAACGTTATAAATATAATATATGTTTACTAAATGAGCATAACTATAGTTAAATATATTTCAACATAAAATGAATGAACATTTGGAGTTTCAATATATGTTTATTGTACGTTATATTATGGCATACATTTCTTAACTTTTAATATCATTGTTCTTTTTATCTCGATGTTAATCAAATATATTGTATGTGACTTACAATGCAACCCTTTACATAAAGATTATATATAAATATTTGTCTTTTTTTTTTTTGTATTATTATTACGTATAAGTTGAACTTTTTATATAATATATAACTTTTAAATCTTTTCCTTTTTAACTCTTTCCCAATTGTACCCCTTTTAATGTTTACAATCATTTTATAATTTTTACCATGGCGATGTTTTATTTTATATTTCATATTAATAAAACATGGTGTGTTTAATGATATTTTATATTAAATTCACTGTTTTGCAATGGTATATGATGATTTTCTGAACCCTTTAGTAATTTTTTCGTTTTTTTAATTATATTTTTCCAAATTATTTCCTTTTTTCTCATTTCAGTACGGAACCAGGGTCCAAATGGTGTAAACTAATGTTAAGAAGAAAATAATTACATGTTAAAATGCTTAGTAATTTTATGATAATAATTTTTATCTTAAAATGTGTTATAATATATGCAGAATAATAAATAATTATTGGACTGGATATGTCATTAACCTTGTACAAAATGAAGATAATTATGGGTATTATTATTATTACAACAACAGGCATTAAAATTATAGAAGACTGATCATTTACTTTTATGGATGGTAATAACCGAGGAGCTTTATCATCACACATTAAAGTATTGAACTTTTCATCATATGGTTCTTTAAAATTTCCTAGTTCTTTACAAAAAGCGTTATTATTGTTATAATCACAACTATCTTTATAACTCATGTAAGAGTCATAAAAATTCTTAGCGCAAACACAAATATCACCATTACATTTTTCTTTATTTTTAATCTTATGAAAATTTTCATGTAGTACATTTAGTCTTTTTAGGTTTTCAAGTACATCGTTACTAAAGTGTTCTATATGCTGCTGGCACACATTTAACTTTGAATCAACACTATTAAATTGATCTATCAGTTTTTGGTAGGAACCAATAGTATCAAGCTCAGGATTTGTAATTTTCTGAAGTTCAATATTTAGCCTAAAACTCAAATATTTGCATCCCTCAAGTCTTTCTTGAATTGTATTTTTCCCACCTAAAACTGTTAAGTATTTTGCAATTGAAATACAAGGACTAATAAATTCGTCATTAAAATATGCGCTTTTAATTTTATTACAGGGTGTTAAATAATTTTGGTAATATGATTTATTATCATAATCAAAATACTCCTTGTATTGAAGGAATGAGGACACTAAATTGTACTAAAAATTAAAAGAAAAAATATAATATATATATAATTTAAATAATATTTTTAAGAATTTTTAAAATTTAGATTAATTTATAATTAGCATATAAAATAATGCTGTTGAAAAAAATATTATAATATAAAAAAATAAAAATATACATTTTCTTCTCCTGTTAAAGTTGCCATTATTATATTACAGAGAAAATTGAATAAGAAAAATTAATTTTATTAGTATATAAATATATTTTCTCAGCACATATACTCTTTTCATGTAATATATATTATTATAAATTGCATACAAATTTAAAATAAAATATTATTACTATATATTACTTAAACAATAGTTATAAATTAATACAAAATTATTATAATTGTAGCATTAAACATGCAAATAATGAATTATCAATTTAATAGAAGGGAATGAAATAGCATAGTGTTCGCCTTAATAATATCATTTTATGAAAAATTGCGTTTTATACAAATTAATTCACGCAGTAGTTGAAGTTACATTAATTAGTAAAAAAGTAAAAAGAAAGAAATTTTAGTATGCATATTTGTACAAGGACACATGCATTATAATATATGTATATATAATTTTTTATTTTTATCTTAATATTATATAAACGGAAAAATAGTTTATTATATATATTATATAAATTTAATTAATACAGCTCATTATTATATTTTTATGTTTAAAACACACAACTAGTTTCATTTAAACTATATTATATTGAAAGTTTAAAAAATTTATAACTTGTCTAGAAATGATAATAATATAACATGCCTAATATCAAGTTTAAAAATATAAAGAAGAAATATTACTAAAATATGAATATAATAAGAGAAAATAATTTATTTTAAAAAAGAAATATATATTTTACATAATAACTTTGTTTTAATTATATCTATATGAAGATATGCAATTACGTCTTCTTATTATAAATTGATCCCTACAATATCTCTCCATTTTAACTTATAAAAATTTTTTAAATTAGAATTTTTATCATTTATTTTAAATATTTATGTAAATATTATATATATATAATGTATTAAGCTTACGAAAAAATATTGCAAAATTATACTACAAATTAGATGTACTTATAAAATTTAATGTAACATAACACTCCAAATAATTTATCTTTTAAATATGAAAAATAGGTATATATTGAAATATTATAGTTATTCCAATATAATTAATATGTAGCAATATTTTCAAATTAAAAATAGAATTAAGAGTACATGCACTATAATCTATATTTAAAAATTGTGTTTTCAGTAGTTTTTTTTCATCCAAACATTGGTAAAATGAAATATTACCGTACATTGAAACAATATATATTTTATTATTATTTAATTTTACATTTTTTGTGTAATATAAAATATATGTTAAATGATAGTGTGGTATGTGAAATGAAGTAACTAAATTTTATTCCTATATTTTCGGTGCTATTGCTATGCAGTACATTGTTATATATTAGTGTACATATTACATATATAGCATAACGGATGTATTTTTTTTTTATCAATATTAATACTGTTAAGGAAGAAGTAAATGCATTCTTATTAAATATCTAATATTTAATTAATTAATTACTTCTATTTCACTATATGAAAAATAATGTTTCATGTGCCGTGCATTAAGAAGAACGTAAAAATTTTTACTTTGTTTTTTTTAAAAATTCTATATATTATTATATTTTTTTTAGATAATAAGAACATAATTAATAAATGCATATACGTAAATTTTCGGTTATGTTATATTTAATTTTTAATTTTTTTTTTTATATCATGCTCTGTAATTGATATTAATTTATATTTTTAACCCCTTAATACATTCCATTGTATAATTCTGTTGCGCTTGTATATTTTATGATAAAATTACTTTCTAATTATTTTTTTTTTCATATAATGGTATTTTAAATTATTTTTAATATGAAATAATAAACATATACATATATATGTATATGAAGAAAGATAAATTAAAAAATTTGCAAATGAACAAAACAAATACAAGTGTTAAATTGAAAAAAAAATGGTCAGATGTAGAAATATTTTTTAAATAATGAAAGGATAAAAAAAAACATAATATAATATTGAAAAAGGAAAAAATATATTAACTGTTAATTTTTTATTTTTCGATTATTTTCGTTTTGTGTTTCGTTGTAAGAAGTATCCGCTAGATCCTTTTTTTCCGAGTTGATGTTCTTTACCTTTTCCTATTTTGAACTAATATTTTGTGTTACATCAGTATAGTGAATAATATGTTGAATTATGTGATACATTATATTGAACGTTCTGTGGGTTTATATTATCAGATTCTGAAGTATGTCCCATGATGTGATTAATGTTTTCTTTATTTATATAGCACAAAATATATTTTTTTTTTCGTTTTAGATTACGGATCCATAATATAAGGGGAGTTAGCTAATGTGAGAATGAAAATTATTAATGTACTTGTGACATTTTTATACCTTTAACATATGGAATCAATGGTAATTATAGTAACTTAATGTTCTTATGTCTTAAAATAGAATTTGTGTTAACTTTTTACAAAAAGAAATGATTTAGTAACATCTCTAAAAGTGGATGAATAGATAAAATAATAATGTTGAAGTTTGAATTACTGTTTGGTAAATAACCCGAAGTATTAACATTGGTTTCAGGAGGACGAAAATTTTGTTATACTGATGTTTACGTGTCAGTTTCTTGTTCCCGTCCTCGAAAAGTTGGTTGATTAACATTAAATTCTAATTCACATAACGTATTATCATTATAATATCACTGAATAAAATTAATGCCTTTAGGATACATATAATAATAGCTCCCACAACACTTCAGTTTATATCTCTTATCTACTTGTCTTATATAATCATGATATTCATTATATTATTTATTAATAGTAGCAATTGTAGTTTTTATATTATCATAATTTATAATATAATCATACGAATCCTTCCATTTTTTCCAAAAATCCAACCTAATATAATTGTTGAGTTCAAAATGACATTTATTATTTGACAATGTTGAACAAACTATAACTGATACAGAATGAAATACACGTATGAATGACACACTATGTATTTTATTCTTATGAGAGAGGATCCTTTTCCTTATTTAATAGCATATCAAGTAATTGAAATGTCTTACAAAGCTCTTTATTATATGTTTTGTCTATTATTGCATGTAATTTTTTTAATTTCTTTCAAACTTTCTACATAATGTGTAACATCCATTGTATTGACTATCATAAAGATTCACTAATGTGCAATAATTATTATAATCACCTCCATTTCTATTTTCATTTATATTATTATGTAGTTTATAATATTCTAAATTTTTTAATATTAATTCTTAAAAAAGGAACACAATAAAAGAATTATGTAAGAATTAATAAGTCCGTATTATGAAAAAATTGTTTATTTTGTCTAATAAGTAAATAAGAATTTAAATTAATTAAATATATATACGAATTCTTATTAAATTTATGTATATAGTGAAAGGATTTCTCCCATAGATGTCGATTTTTTATATATAGGAATTAATTTATAAATAAAAACTGTAACTTTGTGAGTGGATGTGCTTCAAAAATAATATCACATAAGTGATTAGTAAATCACTTATTTTTTTTATGAAAACATAACTGGAGAAATATAATTTTTTGAATGAACTATACTTTTACTTTGTTTAATTATTATTATTTATAAATAGTGTAATTTACCATGAAATTAATATTTTATCTGGTAAAAAAAATAAAATTCCCGCTAAGATAATGCGGAAAAATATATGTGGTAAAGTAATACTGAATATCTTCCAATGCATGCAAACTGAATTATTTTCATTATATGTGCTTCTAAGTAATACAGTTTTTAATATAAATATATAAAATATATTCTTTACATGCACGTACTGAATCTTATATTTTTATTTTTTTTTCAGAATACATAATTTTTGTTAAAATAATTAGCTCTAATAAAAGAGAATATAACATTATATTTGTGCTAAATTAGTTTCATGTTTATAAAAATATACAATTTCACCAAAAATATTTTGATTTATTCTCAATTATATTATATATGTACTGCAATGTTAATAATTTTTTTATATTATATTAATTTTAATTAATATTTACCTATAACGAATATTTATATGAATATTATTAAATGATATCAGAATATTTGCGTTTACTAAGCAAATTAAATAAGTTTATATTTGTATTCTTAGTACAACATTTTTAATTTGAATTATTTTATAACTCATTCAATAATTAAACATATCCCTAGTGTGTAATTCCTACCCATGCCAATTTTATACATAACATACTTAAATTATTACCCCATTAGGAAGAATTTACCAATTATTAACAAAGACATACATAAAAATATATTTATGTGTGATTTAATATTAATTTATATGTGTTATTATTATTACAAAGTACAAGATATTTCATATAGCACTAATATTTACTGTTAATTCTTATAAGAATTATTCTAGGTTAATATAGTATGTGTTGATTATTTTATTAAATTATATTATTTATTCTTTTATTTAAAAAAAATAAATAGTTTGTGTATTATTTATTAAAATATATATTGTAAACTGTGGGAATTACAAAATATTAATTATTCAATAAAACATGATTTGTCAAAGTGCTTTACCTTATTAAATATATTTGAAAAAACACATTAATTGTATATACCATAATTAATACTATTATATATTAGTAATCTTATACTGCTGAGTATTTTTAAAGAATAAAATTGATAATTTTTAATTAATAATATATATAACATATATTTACCAACTTTTATATTTATATTTATGCAAAGATCAGTGGATGCAAACGATAACGTGCATTTACATTACAGAAATTATAATTAAAACACATCATTTATATTACATTCATTTTTATATTTTCATACTATTTTTATTTAATTTAGTTTTTGTTTTACGATAACACAGTTATTTCTTAAAAATATGGTTCCTTTTTTCCATTTCTCTATCACATTATTGGTACTTAATATTATGTTTACAGTTTTATTTGTAATGAATGTATAAAATGACAGTAAACAATTTTAATCAAATGGTTAAGAGCATTTGAATATTCGCTAAATTATATGCTGTATAATTTAATAAAGTAAAGATGTATATTGTAGTTGTTTTTTTATTTATGAAAAACTTAAATAAATCAATAACAATATTAATAATTTTGATTTTATAATTTTACAATATAATCGTATAAATACCTTAAAACATGAAGACGAAATAAAGGACAAATTTTAGGAATTATATTTATATATTGTAGATTAATTTTCAAAATATATGCATTAATTTTATAAGAATGTTTCTAATAATTGAATGCATATATGTATTTTACACATATAATAGATATTTACCAAATTTTATAGTACAAGTATTCCATGAATTTGAATATTGGGGAAACTATAAATAACCTTAATAAACATTTATTCTTTGTGTGGTTATAAATAAATTTATCGATAATATTTCAAAATATATAATTTAATTTCACATGGGAATAACAAATATATCTTCGTATAAATTTATAATATATTTAAAAATACATTATTGTGTTAAATAGTACTCTGTAGTTGTAAATATATAGTTCTAAATAGATTCAATATATTTAAATAAATATTAAGATACATTCTTTTGAAGACACCGAAAATTTTTTATCATAAATTGGATTTATTTTATAATATTTGGAATATATATAGCACAACTGTAACTGAATTTAATTCTGGTCACTTATTCATGGATGTATATATTTATTAAAAATAACGATCCTTAGAAATGACAGCTTACTTAATAAATAGAGTATCTTTTATACTTATGTGTACTCATACTCTAATTCCATATTATTCCCATATTTATTTATACATTATATTTGTAGCATGATATTTGTATATTTTTCTTTTTTACTTTTTCTTATAGTATTGAAAAATTAGCAATTATTTTATTTTTATATCATTCTTGTTACTTAGATTGAACAAAATATTTTTCTTCATTATGCACATTTTAATAATTTACGGAGGCGTGATATACTATATTGTGCCTTTTTTTATATGAGTGCTCGTTATCATTGAAAGAAGGATTTTCAAGTTGATATATTTCCTCTTCTGTATTATCCCATATTTTTTTCTTCCTACTTATTCTCTGGTCTACCCAGGAACCAAATGGAGTAAACTAACATTAAGAAATAATTGTGTGTAAAAGAATTTTTCTTATAATAATATTTTTGTTATAGGTAGAGATGACATGTATTATAGGAGAAAATTCATATTTATAAAAAATGAATTTTTATTAACCTTATATAAAATAAATGAAAGAAAAAATAATCCCGATAATACACACATGGGTGTTACAATTTTGATCATACTATTGCTATCCCCAGTATGTTGATTGTTAGTGGATGCTCTTTGGAAGTCTCCATATGTATGTTTAAATGTTTTGCATGATTCGTGATATGTTCCTTTGGAGATTTGTATACAGGGTTTATCCATATCAGATGCCCACTTTTTTCCTAGGGAATCCTGAAGCTCGATAAATTTATTTTTAAAATTCTCTAATTCTTCGTAGTATTCACAAGAAGTATCCATACATAATTCCTTCTCAATAATTTTATTATATGATTTAACAGCATTTAAAATGTATGTACAATAATAGCCACCATTTAAGGTGTTTAAAGTATTTTCTAATTTATCAATGCCATTCAAATTTTCAGTATAATCGAAAAACTCTTTCATCTTAGGAAATTTATCCTTGCCAATTTTGTCTCTTTTAGATGAGCACTTTGTATCAATAAATCCTGCAGATAGCACATCAAATAGATTTTCGATTAAATTAATATCAGTTGTTTGATAATTGTGATTTTTAATTTGGTCACCTAACCAATAATTAATGTAATCACAATATTTTTCATTTTCTATATTAGAACATTGTGACTTAATTCCATCGAAATTCTTTAATTTATACACAAGTTTATAACAAAATTCACGGCGTGTATCAATATTTGGACTTTTATTATCAACATATCCAGTACACATATTTTGAATAGAAGTGTCATAATCTGCTTCTTTATCTAATATTGTATAGAAATTATTTAGTGGTAACTTATTCATCAGTTCATTCTATAATTAAAAAAATGAATAAAATTCATGAATACAGAAATTATTTTTTTGAATAAAGAATATCTTATATTCTTTTCAAGCTATATAAAACCATGGAATAAATAGTTTTTTAAGAATAATGAAACAAAAAATAATAATGTACCTTAGTATTATCTTCTGAATTTTCATCGGGATCCATATCCCATTCGGTATCCGATGAATCATCCATACTGCAGCTTTCTTATAGAATTTTAATAAATGAAACATAATTAATAAAATACATTATTGAATATCAATCTATATATTAATCATTATGTGCGTAATTTAATTATATAATGTGTATTAATTTTCAGTAATATTTTAAATGGACAATGATTCCATAATATATAATATTCTTTATTTATTATGTAAGATTGCAATATAGTAGTATTAATAGTAATTTATACGATCAAAATATTTAATTATAGAATGATAAAATTGATATGTGAGCTACCATATTGTAAGGAAAATATATTAATATGTGATAGAACATTAATATAAAAGTGTAGAATTTAATTATATTATGTTTTTATATAATAAAAAAATGTATTTAGTTATTATGCACATAGAAAACTTTAAAAATAATTATTTACTTTTTTTTTTTTTTATAATTACACAATTGTATACATTTTAGAATACAAAAATAGTAGGTTTTTTTTCTAATTTGAACTATTTGTGTACAATATTTAAACCATTATTTTTAGAATTGTTCTAAATAATATTTTTTGGTGGGGAATTATAATAACATTAACTTTTGTTATTAATTTTAAATAAAAAAAAAATTTAGGAGTAAAAATTTTTATTAAAAAAAAAAAAATATAACGTTTCACTATTCTTTATTGGTGATTAGTAAAGCATATTTATATAAAAAAATTTATTATGAATATAATTATTTTTTTGACAACATTTGTAATTATATATTTACAAAATGTCCCATTTCAAGCTATTCATATTAACATATATGAAACATAGGATTTAAATCCCTTTACGATACAATTATTATTTTTTAATATATGTATTTTCTGAATTATAGTCAGAAATACAATTTGAGATGAACAATAAGAAGAATTTTTTTCAAGAAAATATCTTTTTAAAGGAGCGTAAATTAGTCGTTTTTGAAATAAAATAAAAATGATAAAGAAAAATTTTTTAAATGATTTCGTGCTAAAGATACAGCTGTATTATTTAATAAAGATAACTACAACTTATAAAGAGCATATTATATATAGGAACTAATGCATCTAAGTGAAAAAGTATTATTATATTTTACTTTTTGTTTAACCTTTGCCATTTTATTTGATGCCCTATTTTTTCAATTATGATAATTGATATGTCATAATTTGTGAACAGTGAATGAATATTAAAGAACAGTTCTTGCAAAATTTCTTAGCTAGTTTTTCGTAAAAGAACATCTAAAAATTATTCAAACACAAAGTAGTAATTTAGAAAAAAATGACATAATCATATACTAATCTATTAGAATATTTTATAATTCATTAAATATATATTGTAAATATTTTAATGTAAATAAAACAAAAGAAAGTATATAAATAATTTATTACTAAATGTATTTTTCCTTTGGTTATGTGTTTTGTAAAAGTTTAATAAAGTTAATTTAGGTTATTTTTTAATATAACTGATAGGCTGGAATATCTGAAAAATGAACAAAGGCATACAGGAATAAAATTAAGGCCATGATGTATAAATACATAAATATATATATTTCTTTTAATTTTTTATCGATATGGGAAAAATTATTTCATTAACACCCTTATGTTTTTCTTTTACTTTTAATATTAATTTTTTAAGAATGTATCAATATTATATTTAGTTGTTAAGAAATTTGTGATATTTTATCTGTAACAATTCGTTTCTGTTATATTATACAGGAAAACGTAAAAATATTAAAACAAATATTTTTTGATTATTTCATTTTATTTTATGCATTCGATAGTGCAATGTATTTATTTTATATATTGGTAAGTCATATATCTCTTGATTTATGTAATGGGCATAATTCATTGAACACTAAAGCACTACTTATAAATTCACAACAATTATCATTTTTGCTTAGTTTAAAACACAAAATAGAAAACCTAAAAACACTTGATAATATACAATAAAAGTATCCTGAATGGGTAATACTTTTTATGAGAATAATAAACTTTCTTTTGGTATTATTAAAATTTTTTATATAATATTACACCTAATAATGCGTGACAAGCATAAAATAACTTGCATACTTTTACACTATATTTTGGAAACTAATAATAACTTTATTTGTAAGATCTGTAGCCTTATACGATTTAATATTTATCGGTAACTTTTCCGATTTAATACATAACATAGTTGTTAAATATTTATTTAATTAATAATACAAAATTTACAAGTGTGTTTTTAATTATTTTAATATATGTCGAAAGAATAACATATGGAATACACAATTTTCACATATTATCGGTACTCATAAAAATGTATTGTGGAAAAATAGAAAATTTATGTAATTATAATGAATGTTAAATAGCATATTAATGAAAAAATACACTTATGGTAATTAAAAAGCTGAATTAATACAAAAATAAGGAATAATCAAAATTACTTGTTCATTTTGGATTAGTCTATTTAGATGAGACTAAATATTGTTGAGAAATTAAATGTTATAATATATGTTTACAAAATGTATGATACATTAAAGTTCGATTTTCACCAAACGTAGAATTATATCACATAACATGTCATATGTTGTTATACTGTAATACCTTGATAAATTGTATAATAAGAAAAAAATATATATTTTTTCGGACATCCAAGAAAACATTTGATGTAGGACCTAAATTGTATACTATTAATTTTTATAAGGATATTTAATTTTTGAAGGAGTAATAAAATGTAAAGAATGCATCCGCTTTAAAAAACTTATGTTACATGTACGTTATGATCAAATACAGGTTATATCTTTCGAGTTACAAGATTTTTTATAATAGATCGTGAAGAGTGTATAATATGAAATTCTTCCTATTCATTACTTAAAACCCATGTAAATGGTATCATATTCATGTATTACATTAGATCAATTCCTACAATAATACTTCATAGGTTAAAATCGTCGAGTACACAATAAAAAGTACATGTTATATAAATTTAAACCTATACTTGAAGTTAAATTTATATGAATATGAGGTATATAAAAGTTAAGAAGCTACGAAAAAATTAAATATATTTTTATATAGACATACATGGAGTAATAAAAATTCAAGTATACTTCATATCGACTGTGCAGGATTTCTATTATATATACAGTGCTTTAACAAAAATAGAATATGGACATCGGATACACTGAATTAACTATATAAAGAAACGTTACCAGTTAAAGTATTACATATTAAGTATGAATAAATAAAACTATTGTTTTCTCATGCGAAAAAATGTGTGAACGTATTATTTTCACAAATACGTGACATGAAGAAGTTGTGTGTACTATGGAAAAGGGAGATTAAAACATACATATAATTTAAATATAGGAAATAATTTAATCTAAAAATTATTTTAAGTAATTTGAATACAGCACTGTGAAATGCATTCATAAAATAATTCTAACAGTTATTTTCCCTCATTTATATGATGGATTACTAAAAGTTTTATTATTATTTATAGTGGCTCATGCGAAATGGACAATAATTGAAATTAATTTTAAAAGTTCCATTATAAAAACTGAGTAAAATTGTACATAAAATTATACGTACACTCCATATATAGAGATTAATGTACTTGAAAAATAAGAACTCATATAATGTAATGTTATAATGACATATGAGTTTATTACATTAGCAAATATCTGCTGTGGAATTCATTAGTAAATATGCCTCTTACTTATTTTATAGAAAATACATAAGATTAGAATAATACATTAAAAAAGTAAATGAATTGTTTTTTCTATTTTATATTAATGCATTTTATTTGATAATATTATTTCAGATATATTTAGCCTCTGTTGCTGTTGAAACTATTAAAATAATTTAATTGAATTATGTTGTGTTTGTAGCATTAAATGGAAATAATATGTTTAAGATTTTTCTTTAAGAAATATATATCTACAAATATAAGTATTTTTCCTCGATTTATCCTTTTTGGCAATAATGAAATTTTGTTATTAAGCATAATTTCTATGGAATGTATGAGAAATAAATAAAGAGTAAAAAAACATATATAAAGTGTATAATATTAAATCAGTGAATTCCATAACTATTATACTATTTCAGATATCTACAATGGAAGAAAAGGTCATAAAATATTTTAACTACAATATAGTGCACATTAAATATATAGTATTAATATTCATTTTAATGTGAATATAATTTTTTCGTTATAAAAAGATTAAAATATCTCCCTCAAAACATTTTTTTCCTATTAAAAAAGTAGTTAAGAGATATTTTCTTATTACAAATAAAATATTACAGTTAATATTTTTTTTTATAATTAAAATCTCTTGTTATATCCAAATTTACCGTTTAGTAATATGAATAATTAAATTATTTTAATATTTTACATTATACACTATTAATTAGGAATAATTGGACTTTAGTGCATTATTAAATTTGTATAAGATTATATGAATAATTATTTAAGTGATATAATATATAAATGCAAAACAAAATTATACTTTACAAAAGACAAACATTTACTAATACAAGTAACTGCCTTTAAACAGAAATAACTTTTAAAGGAAAAAAAGAGCCTAGGATGTAAGTGTCACCATACACACTACAGTTTATACTAATGTAAACTTAAAAATATTTCCTTGGATACTTAAAATATTTAAGAATGTCCTTGATTCGAGCTTAAGTAAAATTATTACAAAATAGTATTTTAGCCTATAAGTTATATTTCGCTAAAAATGTTATAGAACATATATTCACTATATTAAGATACGAGTGAAAAAATTTTATATGTGCCATATTCATAGCATTTATATAATATAATGATGGATAATTATTAGAGGAAATATAATATAAAAAAAAAAAATAATTAATTACGCATTAATATTAATAAGAAATAGTAACGAATTATCATAGATTAAAACTGCCTTTTTGTTTATAGATAGATGTAAAAAATCATGATTGTTATTACTTCGTTTAATTAAAATATCCAATTATACGGGATATATTGATCTTCTTAAAAAGAAGGTAGTGTATATTTTTATTTTATACAATATAATATTACTTTATATAATGATTTTATTACTCATATTGTACAATAAAAATCTCTTCTGCGGTAATGAAAATTTATGTTTTTGATTTTTAATTGTGTTTTCTATTTTCATTTTTTTAATTTGAGCTATAATGAATTATACAATACATATAAATAATTTAATAAATACTGTTCACATGATGACAATAATTTAATATGGGCCGATTCTGTATTGAATTATTTTGAGAAAAGGAATATTGGGGAACTCTTTCAAAAACTTATATTTAATTTAGAAAAATTTTCA
Source organism: Plasmodium ovale wallikeri (assembly GCA_900088485.1). NCBI lineage: Eukaryota > Apicomplexa > Aconoidasida > Haemosporida > Plasmodiidae > Plasmodium > Plasmodium ovale. The sequence goes on from FLRD01000470.1 coordinate 67,647, forward strand.
AATATTGATAGAAAATATTTTAATTGTAAATACGACAGAAGCGGTACTATGAGACCCTGCATATATTTGAAGTATTGGTTTTATGATCTGGCGTTAACAGATAGGATTACTGATAATGGTATCAATACATTTTTAGCATTATGCGATAAAATACGAGACACGATATTTCCAAATGATAACATTCCTTGCGAATTTTACACAATGAAATTTAGTAAAATAAAAGAGATAACAAATTTTATGTGCTGGTTTTTTTGATAGATATAAAAATAAAGCTATGGAGAACACGCAATGCAATAGTGTGTGCTATCATTATTTAAAAGGCACTATTAGTTTAAATAAGAATAAAAAATTTTATTGCAGTGGATATAATTCCAGTGGATATTGCAAAAAATTTAATGAGTATGTTACAAAATATATTAGTAAATATGAATTAAAAAAACTAGAAGAAAAATGTATGAGCAACTATGACGTCTGAGATAAGTGATAAAGATGCTTTTACATTGAACAGTGACCTTCAAATTTTAGCACAAAGGGTATGACTTTATGTTCCATTAAAATATATACCGAGAGTACTTTATTTATACATACATTTTGAGGTTAATAGGAATATCAGCAATTTTGTGAAAAAAAAAAAATTTATGCGTTTCCAACATAATACGTTCTTTTTATATATTAGGATAATTTTTTGAATGATGTATCCTTAAGCGGATTTTACAATTTATTGAATCATATAAATGACAATAACACTAAAAATTCTTATATTTGTAATTTAATAGGAAGGAATATACCAAATTATAGAAATATGCGTAAACTGTGTAATAGTCTCAAAGAAATTTAGGGATAATGGGATACCACATAGAGAACTGTAAAATTAAATTATAAGGAGCACGTGGAATAGAAAGACTATCGTGATAACTTGAATTAATGGTTACATGATAAAATAAAGAAAAGTTGTTAAAATTATTTTATGATTGTTAGAAGCATATATATTTTTTAATTAATAATAATTTTTATTATAAAACATGAATATTAAGAATTTTTTATAATTTAGTAGAAAAAATAATATTTTTCGTTTATAATATTTACCAGTACACAATACTTATATTTGATGCACTTAAATTTAATGTGTACATATAAATTTCTTAATTTATAGTAGCAGTATTTGTAATATTATGACTGATGAAAAATGATAAGATAAATGAATTGTATAAATTAGATATAAAAAAAATAAGAAATTTCTTATATGGAAAAGTTTATTATTAATATGAATAAAAGTGTTTTTTTATAGGTAAAAATAGCAAATTTAATATATAATTTTAAGTAAAGCTAATGATTATACTTGTGTTCACAGGAAATAATATATTTTATTATTCACAACTAATTAATTTATGGGGTAGTTTGTGTAATATGCTTTTTAGCAAAATACAGTATTGTAAATCATATTTCCTTTTTTTTATTCTATTAAACACCAAATTTTCTTTTTAATTCAATCATAATCAAAATTTTTTATTCTGCATATAATTAAAAGTATTTCTATAATGTAATGTTGAATTATATTTATAAAAAAGATATCGCATGGAAATAAATATGTAAAATTCAAAAATTAATATAATGGTATTTATAGTAATTCAGTGTTTTTTATTTTTTATTTTTTCATATTTGAAGATTTAACAAATGTAAAGTTGCATTTTTTTAAATTCAATAATATGTCTGAATCTATAATTGGTTCTTTAAATTTATCAGAGAATGAAGCAAAATTTTATATATTATTACAAAAAATGTTAATAGACAATGGTTTGAGTATTATATATATACTAGGTACAGTAAGTTAAAATTATACAAAATAAATTTTTTCATTATTTACATTTTTAATTTTGTTATTAATTCTTAGAAAATATTTTTTAAAGAATTATCTTCCTATAAACCATATGAAGAGCTGAATAAAGATGTGATTGATTGTTCTGATTGTGATAAATGCTGTAAGAATGAAGAAAAAATTCAGAAATCACCCCAAAAGTTTAGTGAATTTTGTGAAAAAATATCAAAAAAATTGACAAAGTTATCTACCATCCTTAAAGAAATAAATAAAATTCGTGATAGATGTTCATATATAAATTATTGGTCCTATGAGGATCCATGGAAAATATTTAGTACTAATAGTAAATTTAGTATAAATTATTCTGTAGTTTCGGGATTTCACAATATAATGATTAGAATTAATAGTAAGAATAAATTAAAGAAAAGTCCTTGTTATCTTGATTTTTATTGTGGCATAGACAAATGGAAAGAATGCAAAGACTGGAAAGACTGGAATGTTTTGCATGATTATTTTATAAATTGTGATCACATTAATAGTAATATTGCTAGTTTCGGTAAGGATAAATATAATATGTACTATAAATATCTGTGGTATATATGTAAAACATATAATAAGTACAAAGATGAATGCTACCGTAATTTTTTATTATAGGGGTAATAATAATGCTATGACTATTTTATGTGTGATGAAATGTATAATCCAGCTTATCTCTCAACTAAATTAATACCTGAATTTGAATAATTAAGTAAATCATCTAATGATAGAGAATATATAGAAATTGTAAAATATATTGAAAGTTATAAAAGTTTTATAGCAGAGGATAAATTGTTAACTACAGATCTAATATGCTCTGTAAAATATGACTCTCTTTCAAAAATAGCATATGTATTAGAATGTAAGCATGATGAACGCAGTGGATATTATAAAATTGTTCGAAGTACAGGAACATCAAGCGACAAGATGACATCCTCAAATGTTTTATATACTTTTCGTATAATGACGTTAGTTGCAATTTCTTTTTTGGGAACATTTACAGTTTTTTTATTTTTTTATAAGGTAAGTAAAAATTATTTGTTGGCTTATAAATTCTGTGCGTTTTTATTTTTATTTTTATTTCCTTACATTAATATTTTTATAGTTATAAAGAAATCATAATATACATTTGTATATATGCTTTTTAATTTATATATATGTATTAGTTTATTCCCCTCGGATGTTGCCTAGATAGAACAAAAAAAAAAAATAAGAAAAGAGAGAAAAATAATTTTAATAATGAATATATACATGAGTCATCAGAACATGAATTTGAATCTATCCCTATAAATGATCACAAAAGGAGAATTCATCTAGCATACCAATCTGATTCAGACTCTTAGCTCTGATTTTAAGTAGGACGCCGCTTAATTCATAAAAAGAATATTAGGAGAAAAAATATAGATGAAGAAAAAATTTTTTACTATAAAAATATTATTCCTATTATTATACTTTGTTTTTTTATTATTTTTGAGTAATTTTTTAAATATTTGGCATTTACTTTTATTTCTGATCCTGTTAGTTATTTAATATTTCTTATATTTTCTGTTTTTACTTATATAAAATTATTTTCTTATTTACTTTTTATATACCGAACAGCATACATAAATGTGTATATAAAAATCTCTTAATTGTTTATCTTCGTAACTAAGAACGGGTTCATACAAATTAAAGCTCTATCATTTGGGATTATTCCACGGATATAAATTATAATTTCCATTTTTTCTTTGCTGATTATTAGAAATTTCATTATTTACAATAGAAAAATTAATATTGATATTATGTATGAATTATATGTGCATTATAATCGCAGTGAATATTTAGATTTGTTCGCAAACAGCTTCATGCATGCGATCATCTATGAAAAATGTCTTCATCATATATAAAGTAAAAATGGACTTATAAACTAATTTTTTTCTATAATTTAATAACATTTTTAGTATTATTAGAAATTATCTTATAACAGAAGAAGAAAATTTTGAAATTTTTATAGAATATTTGTTTTTTTCATTTTATGTAATACTGTACATTTTTATTTAAATATACATATTTATATAAGTGAGGTTAAAATTATGAGGATTTCCTAGATTGTATGCTAACAGTATAATTAATAAATATTAAAGTAATTAGTGCATAGATTGTGGAACATGTCTACCTAAATTATTTTATTTTACAAAAAATGTTTTAGACAGAAAATTAATAATTATTACAGAATATGAATAAGCATATGAAAAATTATGAAAAAAAAAAAAAAATATATGTAAAGGAATAAATATGTATATATCGTAAAGTATATGAACCAGTAAAAAAATATAAAGGAAAATGTATAAATACAAAACAAGGAATTTTATCAATTATGCATTAAGTTATAATTTTGTTAAGGGAATATAATCAGACACTATTATAAGGGTAATCTTAATATTACATAAAATTGTGAAACTGAATAATACTGTATAGTTGGATAAAACGTAACTCTTCAGTATCATATTATTTTAAGGATATCTCCTTTCAAAAATAACATTTTGATAAAGTATAAATAAGGAAAAATATATTTTCTCTGTTGCTTACTTTCATATATAGAAATTCGAATATTGTATATGTTAAGTGTACATAAAGTTTATAAATTTTCGTGGAACCTTTAGTTTTACCTTTCTTATATTTTAAAAAGATATAAAAAGCATTTTGCCTAATGTACATTGTGGTTATATTCTCTTAAACTGAAACATGTAATAATAAACTTATTAGCATTATTTTATATTTTCTTTTATAATCAACTATTGAATCATTATTCATTACTATTTGCCGTTTTGAATATATTAGTGTCACTATTATCACTGTCAGAATAAATTTTTTTTTTAATACTGCAGTTTACTGCTGAAGAATATTTCTATGGATTTATATCCTTTTTTCCTTTGTTACCAGTATTAGACTTTCATTACATTATATTATTTATGTTTTTTATGAGAAATATTTTGATATTAAAACAAAACATTAATATCAACATTAGTGAAAAGAGATAATCCATGCTTCAAAAATATACATTAGTAAAAATATTTTCTTTTCTTGTCAATATATATGCAATTTATAAAAATAGTGTGAATATTATAGCATGAATTATGGATTATTCACGACAAACTTTTATAAAATTTATTTCTATCAATTACTTATATGAAATAAATATTATTCTAAGACAGGAAATTTTAAATAATATCTGTTGGTCTGTGTATCTTAGTATATATATTATATATACTATAAACAATCTATTTTTTTTTTCTTGTAAAAAGGACACTTTACGTAACTATGTAAACAAATGTTTTCTATGAATTGTGGAAATATATTCAAATATATTCATATTTTTTCCCTTTTTTTTCTATGTATTTTAAATTCTTACTTCTTTATATTTTTCTAATTAAAATTTTTTTCATTTATAGAAAATGTAATATTGTCATATATCACAGCTATTAATAAATAAATATATTCCGAAAGTTACTATTCATGTATGATTTCTCCCTCTGTTTTTTTCATTAATTTTTAATATATTGTATATGTACTTATTATAACATAAATTAATCCTTTATGCAATTTTTCTTATTTGATGTATTATTGTTCTGTATATAAATTTATGTTATAGAGTTGTATATACACGTTTCAAGTTATTTAACATACTTCTGTAGATTTTACTTACTCTATTTTGTACAATTTATTGTGGTTAAATTAATTTTGTTTATTCGAATCAATAAAGGATCACATGAATTCATATGTAAATATATAATAAAATGTTTGTTAGAATAATAAAAGGAATATACAATTTTATTTTGTGTTGAACTTAACTTTTTACAGATTCGTATGATAAATAGTAATCTTTTTCCTGTACAGTATCAAACGCGTGTTCGGATGTGTCTTCTAATAAATTACTGATTCTCTCTCCATAAGCATTTCTCACTGTTGTGTCTTCCTTTAACATTAGAGTACGTATCCTTTTTCCAAAAGATGTAAACTATTATATAAAATGAAAATTATAAAATTATAAAATATCTGAATTATTTTATTAAATTTGTAAAATAGTATACTTATTTTAATAAGAAACTTTTTGCTTACTTTGTATAATGAGAAGAATGTAAAAAAAAATCCTGAAAGCACTAAACCGATATATAGCAATATTTTAAAATTGAACGAATCATCTGTGACTTTTTCCACTTCTGGAACCGTAACTTCTGTTTTGAAATTTTCTAATGGTGTACTTAGTGGTACACATGTTTTTATAGGAATTCTTGTATTTTCATTTTCAGAAATTTTGTTACCATTAAAACTGTATTGAGGAAATGTATTTGAAATATAATATAGTGAACAATTCTCGGAAATATGATATTTATTATCAGGATTACTAATATCGCCCGGAATACAATCATTCTGTATTACAAATGCATCATAATTCTTTTTTATATAATGAAACAAATTTTCACAATGAGTATTTTTTTCAAAATTACCTTGATTAGTTGTTAAACATAATTGTTTGAGGTAATTTCTATTTTCGCAGAAATGTTCTAACTGTTTAACTTTTTTCCTTTCTTCAAGAGATTTATTATTTTTCTCTCTTGTACATTTGTTTGTATGAATTTTCATTGTTCCTACTTCATTCCATAGCTCTTCTATTAATTCCCAGGTTTTTCCATGTGATGCAGAATTTTTTCTATTGTATTCCTCTTTTTGTTCATCTAACCAACAATTCAAGTCACTACAACGGTTTTCTATATTAAATGTAACATAATTTAAATGACTATAATTTTTTATAAGCATAGCACCAATTTCTTGAAGATACAGATCTTCTGAATTTTTTACAGGTATTAGAAGATTCATTCCATAATACGTGGCAAGATTGTCCTTATTTTTCAATATATTACTGTATTCAATTGCAGGTAACTTCCTTTCATAAAATTCCTATAAAAAAATAAATATTTATTAAGGTAAAATAAATCAAATATATTAAAAATATTGATAATGCATAAACAAATTACAAATGCGCAATGTATATAATGAACAAAACAATAATGTCAATGAAAAAGGAGAAATTACATCAACTCCCATTTTGAGATGAATGTACAAATGAAAAAGTAATTATTTTTATTTGATTATATTTTCTTCAATTATGTATTTATTGGAATAAGAAAAAAAGACTACTAATAAAAATATTGATATATGTAGTAAGATGTCGTTATATATACATAAAATCAACAATGTAATCAAATGTGCATTACACATTATACATTTATAACAGTGAAAAAAAATCATTATAATATTTCCAAAAAATATATTACTTAAATTTATAAAAGTGTTATATTTCTTATAATCTGTAATAATTTTTGTAAAAAAGGTACAATAAGTAAAATAAATTTTTTTTTTATTAAGATAACTCATATGTATATAATTCAATATAATTTTTCTAATATTATTTATTTGCGATCTTTGGTATTTTTAGGGAAGTTATATATTTTTTCATTTGTTAATTATATTAATAATATATTATTGAAGTATGTTCTTTTATTTTATTATTAAAATTCAATTTTTCTATGAAATGCACGATTATTTTTTACATATGGTATATTATTAATTAAATATAATTAATTTCCGTGTCAATATAGAAATAATTACTCAAAATTAAAATTAAGAGTTTGCTCATAGTATATGTAATGATGATATTATTATAAGTAAAAAAAAGTTTATTAAAATTATATATTATGTAGAGCTTTCACTATAATTATAACAAAATTGTGTTATATATTCTTTGTCCTTAATGTTTTCTATATTAGAATAAATATTATTTTTCTGCTATTTATTTTATATCGAGAAATGCTCTCCCTTTTACCTTATCTGTACATTTAATCACCCTCTAAATTAATTTTCAGTTCTTTACTAATAATTTACAAATTTTTCAATTATATAATATGTTTATATAAAAAAAATATATTATTGTCTAAAAAAAATAGGTTATTAAAAAGATTTATTCCGATATATATTACGTTATGCTAGAAAGAATATATTATAATATAGGTTGTCAAAATTAATGAAAATATTATTTTCCTTAAATTTATTTTATTAAACTATGATTTTTATGTATGTTATATTTAATTTTTTATTATTTTATTTTAATATTATTGTTGTCATTTGTTTTATGTATATAATATTATTTTGGTGTTAATACAAAAAAAAAATACATTTTGCGAAAGTAGTATATTTGCAAAAAAAATATATAACACAATGAATATTTTAAGTATATTCCATTTACATATAGTAACTCATATTTTAGAGTTCTTAAATTATTAGTTTTAATATTCTTAATTTTTTTCTTCATTTAATTTTATGAGAAAATTATAGGGATTACTAATAATTTCTTATAGTAATAATATAAAGGAATAAGTAATTAATTGCGTCAGCATTAAGAAATACTAAGCTTAAAATATGTACAATATTTATTATTTTATTTATTTGGTCTTTTTTTTTAACAAATTATAAAAAACTATAATGAGTTAGATATATAATTATTTATGTGATTCACTTCTGAAATTAATTGGTTTAACTAGTAATCATTATATTATTCTAGAGAAACGATATTTTTTACCTTTACTTGCATAATTCTTTTATTATGTATTGTAATTATATCGTATTTTCTATTTTGCAAATATATAAATTAATAGTATTTTTAAATATCTTTGTTTCTCACTACTAACAATTGACATATTAAAAATTAGTAGTAAGAGTATATTTCATTTTAAGATATATGTATTTTTGATTAATCAGAATATACTATTTTGGTGAAATTATCCTTTATGATATTTATGATATATATCACTCCTTTTTAAGCTCCATTTTTTTATGAATGAGGTCTAAGAATACCATGAGTACATGCATGTAAAGAAGATATTAATTAAATTTTTTTGAAAACATATTTTCACTTATTTATAATAAGTGTGCTAAATACACTTATCCCATTTTAGAAATATTATTCTTTTTATCTTCTTGTATTACTGTAAGACAAAGGAAGTGAAAATCAACAATTTTTTTTTCACTATCTTAAAATAACCGATCGTAATATTAAAAAATGTCGGTTATATTTATGTTATCTTTATTCCAAAGCAAAAAAAACGAATCTTTGACTAATTCGTTTAATTGAAATAGACACTATGATTATCAATATTTATTTACAAACTTAATTATTACTCTGCCTTACATTTATCATAAATGCATGAATGTGGTCCATTAAAGAATAATAAAAAGCCAAAAGTTTATATTTGCAATAACGTACATATATAACATATACCCATGAAATAGCATGACTATTTGTTGTAATTTATTAAAATGAATTATATTGTTAGTGAAACATAAATAATTTTTCCCATTTATTTATATTAGGATTTTTACATTTAACTGGAAAACATACTATTGGTGAGGGGAAAATAAACCGTATATATCATCATATTTTTTTCTTAAAAACCAATAAAAAAACAATAATTTTTAGTAATTTTATTATATAATAAAACACTTAAATATTCAAAATTATGTAAATATTTAATAGATGTATTTTAAAACACGTTTTATATACTGATCCTAAATCTTTTTTATAGAAACCTATTACATATACCCAAAAAAAAAAAATGTAAATATAATTTTTCATAATTAATTTTATGACTCATAACTCTCTCAGCTATCTGAGAAATACATTAAGGATGATTTGATTAATAATTTATATTTCCATTCAAAATTCTATATAATATTGTAGTAATTGGTGCATCTTTTTGGATTCAGAAAAATCCTATAGAAACATATTGCATTCATTCATGCATTTAACTGAAAATTAGAGTGGAATGTTCCTTAGAATTACTGTTAATTCATATATTTTCTTTATTCCTATATTAGACATAAAATTTTTTAATTATATTAAATAGAACTATTATCTTTATTTGTTGAAATGCATGGAAAATTTTATAATATTTGTAAAATAGCAATGTCTTTCTTTTCGATGTATTGTTTTCATAAAATAAATTACATTATCCAAATTTTAAAAAAGAAATAATATATTTAAATTCAATTACAATTCTATTTACGACAAATTTTTATTTACTGATGAAAAATGTAGGTTTTTTTTAATTTGTCTTTTTTTTTTAATGTCTACATTGGATCATATAAAATAATAATAGGGATATTATGATATATCATTTTTATGATAGATATGGATTGATAGTTATTATATTTCACAAGAATATATCTTTTGACTTGTTTTAAATACATATAATATATAAATAATTTATACCTATAATGCAATTACTATTATTTTCTTTTATTTAAATGTTTTTTTTTTTTTTTTTATATTGGCATATTATGTATCTATTAGCGGTATTTAACAAAAAGTGCATAAGTCAATGCAATAAATAATAGTCCTATTTTATAAATTGCACAAACATAAAATAATAGTTATTAAATAAACAAGTAAAATGACAAACATTAATATAATAATATATTAAAATTTCTTTAATTAAAAATTATTAATTATCATTATTAAACCAAAACATAAGAAATGTAAAAAGTAAAATATAGCATACCTTTGAAAATGGTAAAATAAACATATTTTTAGTAATTTAATAAGCATGTGGAAATACTGGAGAATATATATTATCTTGCATATTGAAATTATGTGTACTACTTATTTTTTTTATTTATATAATGTTACATGTAGTTAAAAATCTTTTACGACAAACACATGACTAAAAATAAAAGGGTCACAATATATTTTTTAAAAATAGAGAAAGATATGTGAACATATAAAACAAAAGTATATATATATAAAGTGAACTTTAAGAAAATATAGTCATACTATATCTTTTAATTCCAAAGAATTACACATAATGCAGGAAACAATTAGTAAAATATTTTAAGATAGATTTTAATAATCAATATCCCTATTAAATATTCATGTAATGTATACTGTATTTTAATTATATTCATATTTTTTCAATATTATCTTAATCCACTTATTCTTAAATTCAACATTTGTAACTACTACCTTTTTAACAGTTACTATGCATTTATATATCATATGATAATCTTCCTGTTTCGATACAAAATTATACATTCAAATATATATTACTTTTATTTTTTTTTTTTTTTTTTTTATTACATAAATATTTTCGTTATCTATTGTAATAAATTCTAATAAAACATATGTTTCTTTTTTTTATTACCATGTATATCAGACTATTTTTCATAATATATAATATTAATAGTTTACATGTATTAAGTTTTGTTTACGTTTGTTTAATTGAACAAGAAATATAACATAAATGACAATAATAAACAAAATAAGCGCATTTTGATATATATCATTTTCCCCTTAACAATTTGATACCTTTCCTAAATTACATATTGAAATTTTAAGTTGTTTTTATATTATTCTTATAATTGTAGTACGTTATTGTATTCTCATAAATACAGAATTGTGAACCGATTATTTATTTCAAATGTTTTTTATACATGATTTGGAGTGTTTTTTTCTTTGTGCATTATTTTATGCTTCTTCGTTTTATATTTTTCTAAATTTACCCTTCAGTTGATTTTTTTGTAAATAGGTATATGATGAAAAAAGCAATTATTATTTTTATTATAATTAATTTAAGTATTTTATAGAGAATTATAAGCTACATTATATTCTATGCCGTGAGAATTCATATAATCGTATTCTGTTCTATGTAATAACTGGTCATTTTCATCGTCTAAATTATGTTGCATTCTATTTTTTCCTGTTATTTTAAGTTTTAACCAAGGTCCAAATGAAGTAAACTAGGATAAGAAATGTAATCATTTTTATTACATAATTTTTATGCAAACATTAATCTTATATGGCATAAAATAAGCATAATTTTAAAACAATTTCTTACTTACCTTATACAAAACGAACGAAACTAAACATATTCCAACCACTGAAGAAGCTGATATTAAGGAGCTATGCACATTAGTATCAGGGTTACTTTGGATTTCCATACTATATTGGTAACTTCCATGTGTATCGTCGCCATTTTCTAATTTTTTAGATGTTTCACAATCTTCTACTTGTACCTTCGAATCACTTGTTAACTGCGGTAGTGATTTTTTTCCCCATCCTTTTAAGTCGTATGAGCATAAATTAATCTTTTCATATTTATCCCTGAAATTTCTTAATGCCTTACAAAATTTTGTTCCTTCATCAGTACACCTTCTTTTACCTTCCATATATTTTTGGACGCATGTATCTGCGTATTGAAGAAAAGTGCTCTCCAGTGGAGTACTTGTTTTCAACATAATATTAATATCATGATATTTCTCGTACAAAATGTTTAATATGTTCATATTACTCAATTCACTATGCTTAATATCACGTATTTTTGTTTTTATTTCACGCAATTTTGTATTTGCATTATCCTTAGATATCACTGTTTGAAAGAAATTTTTCGCACACGTAGAATTCGAACTACTTTTTTTTAAATGGTTATTCAACCAAAAATTTATGTATTCACTATGATAACTATCGTTAGGAATATCTTCAATCGTTTTATTAAATAGTAATTCAATCAAATGTTTTAATTTTTTACAAATATTATTAAGTTCTATCGTATTTTCTGCAAAATCACGTTCACTAAAATTACAAAAACTGTTCGTACTACTCGTAATGTCATGATTTTCAGCTGAGTTTGCGAAAGGTACATATATATCTGCATAATTAAGGAATTCATACTATGTAATTAAAAGAATAAATTTAATGTATATATTCAAAGTCGAATCTTAATTAAAATTTTTCTATTTTTCGTAAAAATTAGTTATTTATATAAAGACGTCAAAAATAATCTAAAAATAAGTGTAAACATACATTTTCCTCCTCGTCATTATAAAAACAACTCATGTTATCGTCTTCCATTTTTATAAAATTAAAAAATATATATTTTCATTATGTAAATACATATACATGTGACGAAAAACGAATAAAAACTGGTACATTATGAATACAATATTGGTAATATCTAAATATAAATTTTTAATATATAATATATTTATTCCTTATTCTTTGTCATTTATTATTAAATATTATTATTCTTTTAATTATAAGGAAAATAAATATTATAATAAAAAAATAAATAATATATTAATAAATAAATAAGAAAATTAAAAACATATTATTGAAAGAAATAAAACATAATGTGGGAAAAAATTATTCAGTGATATATTCACTTTAATATTAATTTTTAAATTTAATTAACACATTCTATAAGGTAGAAAAAATTACATATATAAATTTTTTTAAAGTATAATTTGCACTGATACATTAATATATGTGTATTATTTGCGCTAGAAACATATATGAATGTGTTTTTTTTTTCATATATGTAAAAATTTACATATAAAAGGATTATTTTTCATAAACTTCTTTTAAGATAGAGAACTGCTATATTTATTGATCCAATCTTGTTATAAGCAGGCAGATAAATATAAGAAGAATGACAAAATACATGTATTAAAAATTAACAGTAAAATATTTTAAGGAAAAATATTCATAAAACCAAAATTTAAAATGAAGAAAATTTTTATTATACAAAATATATTTATAAAATAAAGTGATTTAATGTTTTATTCTATGATATATATATATTAAATATTTTCTATCCATTTCTATCCAATTTACAATATAATATTTACTAGGCTATATTTTGCTCTATGACATAAGTGACTTTATGTAAAATGCAAAATTCTATTTTAATTATAAATAAACATCAAATAGTATATATAAAGTATGATGTAATTATTTCTAAGTAAAAAAAAAATTAATGTATCAATTTATAAATATATATACGTAAAACAAAAATTATTATAATATTATACTTCTAAACATAATAAAATTTTAAGTGAATATTTATAGCAAAAATAATTAATATATTGTGTATGATGTATATCACAAAATAAAATATATTTATACTTCTTTTTTTTCAAATACGAAAATAAATATTACAATATATATTATAGAATTTTGAAATGATATATATTTATTTTATGCATACATTACTACATATTTAATGATAATTGTGGGATACTAAAGCTTTATATTAGAAAATATAAAGAAAACTAAAACATCGACTTCCCACTTTTTGTTGATTACTTATAACGATGGAGAAATTTATGAAATTAAGTGCACTTTATAAACAACATAAACACATTTTTCATTTAAATATCTTGATAACATAAAGATCAGCTAAATATATATTTGTATAATACGTAAGAATTCCATATGAATATTAATATTGTTAATATATAAAATGAATTTTTTCTCCTTTTATTTATTATGAATTCCTTAAAAAATACCTGATCTTTTTTTAACTTTATACTTTTTTTGAGAATATATTATAAGGTGTCTATTATATATGTACTAATAGGGTAAAGAAAATCATATTAAATAATTGCAATGTGCATTATAGTGTACACTGTATTTAGAGTTACGTATTGTGTACATTTTTTTTAATATTTTTCTTATTATTTGTACTATATACGTTCTTTATACTTATTCTTAACGCAATATTACATGCATTTTCATTTCATAAGGCAATATAAGTACACTTAATAACTAATATTTTCAAATTACTTTTATGAGGATAATATGTTTGTTAAGAATTTATTTAGGAAGAAAAGAATTGTATAATAAAATTAAAATTACATATAAATTTATTTTTAATGAAATAACACACTTGAACATAATTTAAAGTTTAATATTTTATTTTTATATCCATTTGCTTACATTGCAAGAACTATACTTAATATTATTAACTTATTATTTTAGTTTTCGTTATTTTGATAAGTTGAGAGAATTATAACTATTTTAACAATCATATTATATGAATCAAATATTTAAGATGCTTTCTTATTTGTAATTTTTCAAATATTAATATGATAAATTTACTATTTATATTTCACTGTAATTTAAAATATATTTTAGCGATTTACATTATTTTTTTTATAATTGATTATGAATATTATTAATTTTCCCTTTTATTAATAATTACTAGTTACTACGTATAATTAGATTCCGAATATAAGATTATTTTATTATTGAGTTTCAATAAGACTCATGTGTATTGAAGGGATGTAATTCTGATGTAGTGTAATTGTTTGTGGGGAAATATTTATTACTATATATTTTTATGTGTTCTTTTTTACTTTTTGTAAAATTTTTGATATTTAGTATTTTGCGCACATTATTGTCTATATATTATAGAATGAATTAGAAAATACTTTCTTACATTTTACATAATTATGTATTTTATTAAAGGTCATATATTTCTCACGCATCCCGTGGGTTAACATATATCGAATTAAAGAATAAATATAATATATGAACTAGTGCACTTTTTCTCCTTTTACAGACATTTATATAGTACTTAGAAGTAATATAAATTTATTTAATTTTGTTATAATTATTACTTTTTATCTACTTTTTTTAAAATATCTATGTTCTTATATAATTATAATAGCAGTTCGTGCTATTTATATATTGTTTATTATTTTAATATTCTTTTATTTAAAAAGAAATTTCTTTCTTAACATATTATACTAATATTATGTTTTTAAGAATATTCGAATGCAGATATTATTACCTGTAAAAATAATTTTATTATCCTTTTTTCCCTATTGAGTATTTTTAGGCAAATATATACATGTAACCATAGTTTATATTACTAGCGTGTCAATATACATTTTTTATGAAAAATATACTTTCATTTAAGCAAAATTATTATTAGATTTTCTAAACATAACTATGAATATGTTAGTATTGATATTTTTTTTGTACATTTTTTCTTTTTTTCTTCTTTTCATATTTAGATTTTTTTTATTATTCTTTTAAATATGATATTAGATGTATTAAAGAATTACCCTTATTACAAATAATTTTATTTTTGTATAAATATAACTACTATTCCAATAAATATTGATATCTTAAAAATTAGTGGGGTAAGTATCCTATATAATGACGCCTGCTAAAACTATTTTTGTTCGTATGCTGTAAAATGGATTCTAAATTTTCTTGTGTATTATCATATTCCTTATCATTTCCTACTGCACGTACCATTTTTTGCCATCTATGAAACAGAGATCCAAAGGGAGTAAGCTATTAAAACAAAGAAAAATTGTAACAATTATTAATTGCTATAATATTATAATAACGAACTTACTGTTGAAACAATTTCTCAAAACTATTGTAAACGATGTTGCAATTTTTTGGTGGAAAATTTACTTTACACTATATAGAATAAAAAAAATTATTGTTGTTCCCAAAAATGTAGTGGCGATAGGTACAGGAATTTGAATATATGAACTCTTAAAGAAAATTGTTGCGTTTTTTGTAGCCTCAGGTGTTACTTTTTGTTGATTATCCATATACGTTATTAAACGCGCAGCTTCTTCATTGGTACAAATTGGAACAGCAGAATTCTTGGCATCCTTTGGGAGTGAACAAAATGTATAAGTAAAAAGGTGATTTATATTACTTAAGGAGAACTTATTGTCAATTTCAAAACATTTTTTTTTCAAATTGCTATTATCTGGAATTGTCGATAATACTTTTAATATATTTTTCATATAATCATTCTTTATTTAGTTGAATGGTAAATTTTTTTCTTATTAGTTATAATATCTTCTTTGTTTTTGAAGTAATCTTTAATAAAAAAGAATTCATCTAAATATATTCCCACAGAAACAACCGTATTTGAATCATTATCATTATCTCAACCACATTTATGATATATACTTGCAAGATCTTTTTCTAGATTATTCCAGACATATCGAATTCTTATAATCCATAGGTTATCATTGTTAAGTTTTCGTGCTATATATTTAAGCTTTTACTAATATAATTAATATTTTATAAATGTACAATATTTGGCATAAGTTTCATCATTTAAATTATTCGTATTATCATTATAATTCTTAGCAATATTACGTATATAAGGTATTTTTGCATCTATAGGATTATAAGTATTGCAACTAGTTATATAATTATTTATAGAAATGTTTTCTGGCGCTTCAATATTATATAAATTATTGTAGATAGCAATTTCATGTATATTATTTATTTGATCATTCTGAAGGTTTAAGATATGAAAAAGAAAAAAGAACATTAACAAATGTAGTGGTATTATTAAAAACATAGTAAAAATGAATGTTAATTCATGAAGATCATGAAAGTTTTTCCCCCTTTAATAATGCAAAATTATTATATTTGTCATTATATACGTTTATTTTATAAGCTGTAACATAATTACATGAAATAGAATAATATATAGATATATGTGAATTTAAATAAGAAAATATACAAGACCAAATATAGAATAAATTGAAAAATAATTAAGGGTATTATTATAATATAAAAAAAATTACCATAATGAAAATAAATATTATTCTAATTAGATTATATTTTATTTACGTTAATAATTATATATTCTTGACCATAACAGTTTAATTTGGGAAAAAAGTGTAAAACAGTTCATTACATCAAAAGTAAAGAATGAATTGTTAAGTGTAACATTAAATTGTAATATAAAGTAAACTCCATTTACATGTTTATATATTACTATAATTACATTTTATGCAAAGAATAAAATAGTGTACTTTAGAGCATTCATTATTTTCTTCACTTGGTATTATATTCAAAATATCTCATTATGTCTTTTATATTTCACTATAATATTTGTTATAAGTAATCATAATAAGTAACAAATGTTATATTCATTTGTATATTAAATATTAATTGAATATTTTAAGTACAGCTTTTAACATATGAAATTTATTTTTTTATTTTAATATATCATGATAAATTAATGTTGAGAATTATAATTATGTGAATAAATATAATAAACCAAAATACAATTATGAAAAAAATATATAGAATTATATAATTACTAATATAGTCCATACAGGGTAATTTTTTTTTTAATTATCTATAAATTATTATATAATATGTTTTTATATGTTTTATATAATAATATTTAAAACTATTTACACATGATATATCCTCTATTCTCTCTATGCCTAAATTATAATTTTTCCGAACCTTGGTTTCATAATAACTTAATATATAATGTATTTAGATGGTGATTTATCGATTATCATAATAGTTTATATGGAATATATAGTCATATATATATTTATTAAAATAAAGAAAAAAGGAAGTAGCATAAATACAAGGAAATTTATTAGTTTTCTACCTTTTGATATTAACACATAAAGTAGCATCCGTAATAATTTTCATTAGGTATCGAGTTATAAAAACCTTAGTTTTCAAAACTTAATCAGATGTAATATGAAAAAATTAGTATGTAACATATTATAACTATAATATTAATATTTTATATTTATAATTTTTATTATTTTTAAGTTTAAATCCATTTGTTCTACATAATATTTTAAAGGAAATTAATACATTTGTAATAGTATTCATCGATTGCTCTATGAAAAAAAGGGATTATATGATAACACTTATATAAATTATGTATTATCTGTATATTTTCGCAAAAAATTTTTAACACATATATACTTAATAATTTCATATATATTTTTTATTTTATAAGGTAAGTGTTTCGAATTAATACTTATACTTGTTTTTATATTTTTGTATTATTAGTTTATTCTAATATTGAGAATTTTTTTATGATATTAATACATAAGAATTTTTTATTTTTATGTTTTTAAGGCTTTTGATTAATTATTATATAATTTTCACATTTGTTACGTAAAATAAGGTCGTCTTTTTCAAATACATAAAAGGAAACGATTAATTTTATGTGAATCTTATATTTCTATTGTATAAATTTTTATTCTTGATAATCTCTTCTCAAAAATGTTTATGTGCTCTATACATAACATTGGTATCATTATATGCAGTAGGAAATATAATGTAGTTTATTAACACACGCATGAATAAAATTCTTTTTTCATTATAATATTTATCTCTTATATATTAAAAAAAAAGTTAAGAAAGTATTAATATAATTATTAAGTATATGTTTAATCACCTTTTGTAAAATAAGAATATATTTTTCTATTTCGAAAAATTTTGTTATATCAGTATATGATTTATAAAGAACATACACATTTTTATTTTACCATTAGCCAAGAAAAAAGAATTGACACTATTATAGCTATGTAATTAGTGTTTTCATAACACAAGGATTTATGTTTTATTCATATTTGTTATTTTTATGTATAAACGTAATGCTCTATCTTTTTAATAATATATTATAAGGGACATTATGTAACTTTTAATTATAATTCAATGGTTTACGTTTACTGCAATTATAATTATGCATTTATTTATAAAATACATTAACAAATATAATATCTATTTTATTTGTAAGAATGAATGAATAGTTATTAATGATTTACATTAAAAAATTATTTATATTTTTCATAATACATTAAGATAACCTGTAATTATTAAACACATTTATGAAAAATTATTTTGCACTTGCAACTATTAATATTACTATTATATATACAATAGGCAGTGTTAAAACTATTAAATTATGAAAAAAAATGCATAAAGGAAAATATGCTGATGAAGGAATAGAAAAGTTTGATAAATGGTAAAAGGGTTTTTAAAAGAACATATCATTCTAATATTGAAAAATAGGTAGAATGTTCATAATGGTATAACGAACTTGATAAACATTTTATTTATCGTAACTCTTTTTATATTAACTAATGTCTTTATAAAATGACATAAGTGAAAATTTATTTATGCTTTTTCTTGTATAATTATGTTTCTTGGCTTATATTCTATGCGACTTTCGAAAAAAGATGATTGCGGAATTCCATATGATACACGATACAGAATATAGTTATAGTTTACATCTGTAAAATCTTCTTCTCGTTCTAATAATTAAATGTTATATAATATATAGAGATTATCTATGAAGTTTTTACAATTTTTCACTAGTGTACTGATTCAGAACAAATTGGGAATTATGCAATATACAAATGTAATAATAAAGTATAAATAACAATTATATAATTATATATATCCAATGGTGTTAAATTACTAATAGTAAAAGAAAATATGACATTACTGCAATTTATAAATATTCATTTCGATTGAAAGTTACCCGAGATGGATGCAACTGTAAAAATGTTTTTCCTTATAAAATGTGTATATAACTGTGATTTAGAAACCCACGATTAAGAAAAACCTATTTAGCATAACAAATATTTGAAGAAATGCTTGAATTTGAAAATTGCATTTTACTGATAATCCTTCCAAAAAATGAATAATAGAATTATATATATATAATTTAATGTTATAATGGAGCTTTATTATATCATATCTTGTAGAATAGGAAAATAAATGATATGTACTATTTAAATGGAAGAACATATTTAAGCCCAAAAGCACAGTAATCAAGGGGAATACAATTTTATGATTTCTTTCTGTATAACAAAGTTAATTTCAAATTAATATAATTAATGATGTGTAGCATAATTCTAAAAGTACAATGAGTAAAATAATTACGAGTATAATAAAATAGAAAAATTGTGCTACTTAACTGATGAACACACATAAGCATTCGCTTAATTTATGTTTATAACAAATTAATGATGAAAATGATATGTAAAACAAAGAGTATACATTTATAATTAATTAATTCATTTAATAAGTAATAAATGAATTATATCATTTTAGAATTGCAAATAAATAAGTTGGAAATAAAAATATTGAAATTAAAAAATATTATCATACAGTAAACTCGATTAAAAAATATATAATTTTATTTTTTTAATGTATAATTATGTAACAAAATTACAAATATATTTGATACATAAAAGAAATGTTAAAATACAATGAATTCAGAATAAAAGTATATTTTAATAATGCATACTCTAATGTTCCATTATAACCGATACTACTCGGTGGATAAAGGAATGATAGTATTATTAACTTTGTGTGTAATTAGAAGATATAACAAATTATATTGTGTTATTTATTGTTTATTTTATAAAAAGAATATCATATTCTGTTACACATTTATACTATATATATTTTTTTAATTACAGAGATTAAATATTAAGCATAAGAACGGATGTTTCATTTATTTTTTTCGCATTTATTTTCCTAATAAAATGAAGAAAAATATCTTTTTACATTATAATATATTCTCACACTAATTTTTTTTAAAAAACATTAAATTTATCTTATTTTTTTGTGAAAACTTATATCAGTACCACTAATTATTTGGCAGTTAAACCTATTTTTTTTTCATATATATGTCAACGTTTTCGATTACATTCACAATCTTTTATACATATTTTTTGATAAATGGTCTGATTTAAAAAACGCAAAAAATGAACACAATATTTGTTATTTTTTTCTGCTCTAATATTAAATGGTTATTTTTGTTATGAGTATTTTTGTTATATATCTTTTTAAGCATTGCACAATTATGTTAATATATGTTAAATACAATTATCAGTTAATATCCTTTAATTTATATTGTCCATATTAAAAGATACTACTAAAAAGTGCATAAAATACAATTTTATAAGAATAAAAAATGAAATATATTTAAATAATAGAACATGTTCATTATTGCATAGTGTATTCCATAAATTTATTCATTCGTTATTGAACATAGGGAAAATTAATTATATACAATTTGAAAAATATTTTACATTCTTCTACAATTATATATTTTAAACGCAAATTTGAATAAGTTGAAATAATTATTAAACTAAAAAATTTCCGAAAATTACAATAAATTATATAATATATATGTATAATTAAAACACACCATTATAAAGGTATAAAAATGGTCCTTAAAGCATATGTAATGGGATACTTATGAATTAAAAAAATCTCTATATGTGCGTAAGTAGTACTTATGCCTTTATTTAAGGTGTAACTAATGTATTACAAATTAAAATTATGCTAAAAATATAGATATTATGATATATGTAAAAAAAAAAATATATTTGCTTAAAATTACATGTATTATATGTCATATAATTAACAAAAAAAAAAATAATTTTGTGGGATTTCACACTTTATAATCTTTAATGAAAAACAAATTAGCATATATTTTTCTTCAAGAATATTTTACGTTATTTGGAAAAGCATTTACATTTTATTCTCTATGCTTTTAACACATAATAAAAGTGGAAAACGGTATGTAATGTCTTCTTTATATTAATTCCTATGTTACTTTTTTTAATAGGTCTTCAATTACGTATTTGCGGAAAGGGAATTCATTTTTATGAAAATTATTTTTTTATTCTAACATATTATTAATGCTTCATGATCCTGAATTAATGGTTATAATTAAGTGGTTTCCGTTAAATAAGTGTATTTGCAAATAGTTTATGTATATACATAAAAAGACAGAAAGAATAAATTTAATTTGTTTCTTTCTCCTAAAAATAAACGATTTTACTGTTATATTGTTTTTATATGTTAAATTATACTATGACTATATTGTACATTATGTTACATGCATCATATAAAATTCAATTCATTTATTCTATATTTATGTTTTATCATTTAAGATGTTTTATAAAAATTTAATTTTTAAACGCATCTTGAGGATTTATAAAATTTTGTAGCTACAGCGACAATAAGAAGTTGTCTTTCCTTATTTGTTTTTTTATATCTTAGTTCTTTGCGTTATTGTTTTATGTAAATATATATAGCTAATTGGGCATCTATTTACACAAATATTATTTTAATGAAGTAGAACAATTGGATGATTCTTCTTTAGAAATATATATAATTTTTGCTCAAGGATTTTTTGAAGTATATATACTTACTCTAAAATTATAATTATCTTTATTCCTATCATGTGATTTTTATACCAATTATGACAAAATGCACAATAAAATTTTCAATTCACTCTAACTGCTTATTTTTGATATGACAAAATCTGCATAGATGATAAATAAGTGGTTTATTAAGGATACAATGTAAATATTTTTTCTTACATTTACATTTATATTTATCAAGTTTTCCATATATTTATTCATTTATATTGTCATCGTAACAGTTATGGTTCTTTATTTTTATAGATTCTAGTTTTAGTAGTATTTTAGTTTTTTATGTGTTCCATTATTCCAAGTGTTGTTTAATGACTCACATGTAATGCTTTTACCCTTATAATGTTTATAGTGTATTTCACAAAATATAATAGAAATTCATTTTTTCATTATTTTATTGCATAATAATATTGATCATGTGTTAAATTCTCCTTTCAACATTTTTTTATTTTCTTCTATTTTCCCATTCTATAATGAGCTTTATAGTACAGGTTACTATTCCATAATATAAACCTTTATGTACATTTTTTGTACTTAATCCAATTAAAAAAATTTAATTTTTTTTCTTTTTTCATTGGCTCATACGAATTATTTTACTATACATTTTCTTGATATTTTTCTTATCATACTTTTATCAGTTCTGGAAAATAAGTTATTTCTTTTTATTTCTTTCTTTTCGTACTTGCTGTGTATACATTTTGGTCATGTTTTTTATTACTTACTAATTTTTAAGTTAATGTGAAAGTGAAACTAAGGATTTCTGTTATTTATTTTTCCCTATTTTGTTTTTCATTTTTATTTCTTGTGTTCCTTTTCTAAATCATAAATCTTTTATATATATATATTCTTCTCAGCACTTCATTTTTATGGGGATAATCTTATTTTGGGGATCATGCATGATCATATGATAAATATATATTTTTTTCTTCTAATTTTGAAGATCGTAAGATCATTCTTATAAATTCTTTTTCCATTTGTTATTGTTTTTTCTTATTTATTTTACGAAGTACAACACCCAAAGGTGTTCACTATAATATAAGATTAAATAATTTTATGAAACTACATTCCAAGGAAAATAAATAAATATAAAAATATTAATCACATTTTAAATATATAAAAATTTTGTTTTACCTCAATGAGAAGGATAAGTAATAGAATAATTTAAAAGATTACTACATCAATTGTGATATATGTTTTATGAGAAATTCCCACAGGTTCACAATATGACATCTCTAGTTTTGATTTATCTAAATATGTATCACTTTCAGTTGAATCTGCATCTTATTTTTTATTAGGTATACTTTTAGTTGTATCTATTCCACCGTTGAAGTGATCATGTTTATTGGTGAAACTAGGAGATGCATGACACTTTCCAGAAATTTCATTATGGTATGTAACACCATTAACGGAATTATGTTGAGTACTTAACCAATTTTGGGTAAATTGCTCTTGAAGTTGTCTATGCTTAAGCATGTGTTCTGCATTATGTGCTACTCTTACTAGTGATAAATTTTTTTAAGAAGGTTGAAGTTCAGTAGATGATACTCTTGCAGTAACGGGATCATCTTCATTAGATGTCATTCGTATAACAGGAGGATCTGGTATAATCAATAATGGATCATCAACATATGTTGGTTGTTCATCTCATGGTTTTTCTCCTGTAGAGGGATTTTCTTCATGAAGAGTTTTTTTTGGAAAAACATCAAGAACATGAAGAATTATAGTATCGCGATTACTGTTTCTAATTTCAAGAGAAGAAACTTTTGCAGCAGGTGAATCGTGAAAATTTGAGGATACTAAAGAACTTGTGGTAGAATAATATTCTTCAGAAGGATGTATAGGTAACTAACTTGTATTACCTAAATCATGTGAATAGGTCATACCACTTTCTTCTGAGACACCGCGGATGCCATATTTTACAGAATCAGTTGGATAAGTATCAGTTTTCTTGGGTGTTCAAGGATATAGGGGAGAGCCATCAATTTTAATAGTATCTTCTCTCCGTTCAGTACCCAAATGTGTTCCTTGATTCCCAGATATCACAGGCTTCGTTTATAGAGTATTACTTGGAGGTTTTACATCTTGGGATAGTTTTTGAGCATTTTCTTCAGTTCTTAATTTTTCCTTATCAACATTATTTGATTCCTACACCAGGTGGCTATGCGACTGTGCACGTTCAATTTCAAAGGGTTCATCATCACATTCTTGTTCTTTTTGAATTTCTCTTAATGATGATGGTAATTCTCTTCCAGAATTCTTATTCTCTTCATAAGAATATTTTATTTCAGGTTATAATCTAATAATTTTTTTTATGTTCAGATATCACTTTAGCATAACATTGACTGTATTTAATACATTTTTCAAATGAGGATTTTATTAGATGTTCGATATTACTACAAACTAATGAAAATTCACCTTAAAAACATTCGTTATTTTTATTCTCTGTGTGATCGAGATATCTAACCAATTCTCTACATTTATTGAGGACCGAATCCACTTTATCTTCTTTTTTTTATTTATCTAATACATCGATTTTACTACCAACGTCCTCTAAAATAGTTGTGTATCTGTCTATATAGTCACCTTTATTCAATTTTGTTCACTTTTCATATTTCTTAAAGGTCACATCAATTATTCTTTGTCCATCAGTGGTTATAGTCATTTTATTTTTATTTTTTTTTTCATTTTAATAGATAACTCGGGAAATTAATTTATGGAGATATGCAGAATGATATACTACAGGAAATTCAATATTTTCTTATAAAGACATACGATGGTTAAACGCGGTATTTACAAAGGACAACCCGAAGAAAACAAAAAAAATACGAACATTTATTTTAATAGTATGGAGTTAATAAGATTTATAAATATTAATGAATCTAAATAAAAAATATTGCAATTACATGATTGTAAAATAATTGAACTGATTAATAATTTTTGTAAGCATTTATTTATTTTTTATACATTATGTATAACTAGAGATATATTTTAATATAAAATTGACATAAATGTTTAAAATGATATATACTTTCTTCTTATAAATTCATATTTCCCATAGAAAAAAAACTATAGTGAATAATTTAATATAATCGGCATGAATATTAAAGGAAAATTTTGTTTGAAGAATTATTCTTTAAACGTACGCAGAACGCGCTATTTTTTTTATTGAGCGCACACAACTATTTACTTTATTAGCAATGTTAACGGTACTTAATTATTTCTCACTTTTTGTTTTACCATAAATAGATCTTTTTAAAATACGACTCTTCATAATAAGAACAATCTTATTTTTGTTCCATAGTGAATTCTTTATATATTTATTTAGCTTCATCACTATAATTAATATGCTATCATGTTTTAATTGGTGCACTTTTCTATGCATAAGAATATAAGTTTTACGAATTGTCGTAAATTGTTGTTGTAATGAAAAAAACGACAAATAATTATATATCTAAGCAAAATTAGTTTTATTTATGGTATGCTTTGCAATAGCGCTAATTCAGTTACAGAGCTAATGATTATAATTACCAATCTGTAAAAATTTTAAATAAAATACTTTTAAAAAATTATGAAAAAATATTGGGAAAAAAAGTAATAATATAAATAGTTTTAAAAAATAAGAAAATATATATTACGATTTTTACTAAATGATATATTTTTCAAAAGTGAGCAATGTATATTAAAATTAAGAATTGCAAAGCAAGTCTAAAAATTTTTTTTTTTTTTTTTTTTTGTATTAATAAATTCCATTATTATATGTATTCAAATGCATATATAAAAAGTATTATTTACTCTTTTTCTTTTTTAAGTACTTATATATAATATGGATAAATGCTGTTTTAACTAACGAATATTGTTATTTTATTGAACAAATTAAGAACTTTTCACGTACACATTCGTTTTACACTTTTAAAACGTAAGTTTTCTAAAATAATATTATAGGAACTTACACATATTTCTAATTAAAATGTGGGTTATAAAAAAATGCTGGGAATACACAATTTACAATTTTAACAATTTAAAATATTATGATTAGAATTAGAAGGTAAAACACTTTAAAAAAAAAAGAGAACTCACACAATAAAGAATGTATCATACAAGAAAGCAAATGATGTTATAAAGTAAAAAATTGTTGTAAAATTAGAAAAAGAGATCATAAAAATGCGGATTTATGCTTTACACTTAAACAGTAATTTTTGTTTCAAAATCTTCTTGTTTGTAATAAAATGTGTCTTCATAATTATTAGGTGTTTAAAGCTCTCATTCATAATACAAACCTGACTGACATAAAATATAAGATGAATATGTGAACGCGCTCGAAATGTTTTTTTTAGGAGGAAACAAATAATGCGAAATTGGGATAAAAAAAAATGGAAACGTATATAAAAACATGGATAATAAACTTACATTGATTTATATTTAATATCTGTAGTTTTATTAAATAGTTATATGTTAATTATATTTAAGAAAATTATTTATTATTAAAAAAAGGAAATAACTTTAAGTAGAAATTCATGTTTTTATCGTAGTAATGGATGTAAACAGCAGGAATAAATATTTTTATATTAGTCCATTTTTCTTCTAAAATATATAATTATTTTATTAGTATAATAGATTTCATTGATAATGCGACTTCTGTTAAATATACTAAATTTCTATAAACAAAACCCCTCATATTAGATGTTACATGGAGTAGGCATACACTGATTTTTATACAAAAATATTAAATTTATGAACGCCTATAATGTTTGGTTTTGTTAATATCATATATTTTTTTTAGAATATGATAAATATAAAAATTGTTAATATGTATGAATAAAATTCCTAAATAAAATGCCTTAATTTTATAGTGATATGAAAAAGAACAAATTATGGTTATTTTTCTAGTTTTTTTCAAAATTGACAACTGTACAATAACCAGTATAACTCTAAATGAAATGTTGTAAATTAATCTAAAAACAAAGTTTTAGTGGTCAGAAACTATTGAATGAGAAATAAAGTACTCAAAAGAGTAAAAAGTGCATGTGTAATGTAAGAAAATTTCTATATCTAATAATAATTATATAGTTACTAATATAAGAAATTGCTAACAAACATACTCAAAAGATACTTTGGCAACATAATTCCATATGAGAATTAAAATTAATATAATCTGTAAACCGACTTAAAATGAAATTTAGCGTAATAATAAAATAATAAAAACAATATACTGTTTCAGTGAAATTAAATGATACATCTGTAGGTCTGTTATATAGATGCGAATTCTTTATAGAAATAGCTTATTAAACTGTTATCAGAAGAAATAATATATTTATTTAAATAACACGTGTCTAATTAAATATAAAAAGTTAAATAACTTTATTAAATACAAAATGATTAAAAGAAACTTGCATTAACCATTTTATTATTATTTAAGATGAAATGGTATAAATGCAAAATTTAAGTAGTCTTTTAACAGAACTATTTATAAAACGACTTTAATAAAATTGCACAATTTTACCTTTCCGTCTTATAACAGTAAAAATATATAAAACCATATGTTATTTTATTAAAAATTTAGAAACTAGACATAAATAAAAAGACTGAAATTTTTTTTTTTACAATATACGTTTTCACTGACTACATAACTTATTATTTTCAAGTATTTTATCAAATAATATTTTATTATGGATTAAAAATAGTAATCTGATTAATATATGCGAATAAGTTACTCTGTGCCAATAGAATAAATAAAAATATTAGTGGAATTTAATAGGCATATGAACAAAAAAATATAAGAAATATTCTTTTTATTTTTATTTTTATTTTTGTAAAATATTGAAAATCATTACCATACAGGTTAGGATGAGAAGAAAAAAAAAGAAATGTAAGGATATTTACAATTTTAAAATAATTTTAAATAACTATTACTTTATTTAATAAATGTAAAATAAATGCCATAAATACATATTTGTAATGATATATGTATTATACGGAACATAAGTAAAAGTTTTTCCACGTAGTCTGTAACAGACTTTTTATTATATTAAAAATATGAATAAAATTTAGTTACCAGATTTTTATTATTTTCAAAGAATTGTAATAGACTATGTTTTAAATATTTTTTTGATTTCATTTTATACATAAATTCTATGTATTTACATGTAATACAATTAATTTTCTAAAGCGTATATATTACTTGGCGACTGTTACAAGAAGAAATATATTATTATTTTAATTTTATTTTTCTTGAAATGATGAAAAAATGAAAAAATAATTTTACAATTGTAAATTATATAGGTATTTCAAATGGTAAAATTGTAACTAATAACGTGTTATAATAAAAATATTTTTTATATAATTGTATAACTGTTTACTGAATATAATGTTTTTTAAATCATAATATGTTTGTTTGATTTATTTAAATTATAAGATTGTGAAAAATTTTATTTTGAGATATAATTATGCAAAGCAAGAACTTAAAAAAAACGGTTGAACAATTAAATAGAAACTGGTATAAACCTGTAAAGGAAAGTTATCGAAATAGAAAACGATTTACCATTTATAAGGAAATGAACTTCGTCTTAAACTAACATGCTAAAAAGTCAACTAGGAGCATGGAAAGAAACATTTCAAGACAAATTAAAGTCTATGATTATATAAATTAACATCGGACTAGTTTTCATATGTACTAATAGAATTATATTATATATTGACAAATGAAGAAATTAAAAGGTTGCAGTTTTCTAAATAATATTAATTTTTTTTTTAAATTATTATGTTGATCATTTTAATTTTTCTAAAATTACGAATGTACACTTTATGTGATATTAATAGTATTACTTTAGTCTGATGGTGACATGCAATTAAATAATGCTTCTTTCTATTATATAGTTATATAGCTTAAAAAATTAATGCCGATTATATACTGCGTATAATGAGGTAATGATAGTGCATCATATATACGAATAGATATTTATTTTCTAAAATACTTCGTTTCCATTAGAATGTCTATTGATGAAGGAGACTTTTTTAAATTTGCCAGAGTAAATATTAATTTATTACTACAAAAATTGTTATTACATTATTATTTTAATATTGTGTTGCTCAGCAAAATGATCGTCCAAGTGTTTTTCTTTAAAACAAGCTCATCAGAGAATATATAACTAATTTTGTTCGCTTATTGTTCAGGGAATAAATTTAAAAGATGCACATTCCTACAAGGAATACGATGAGTTGGAAAATGTTGCAAATGGTCAAAGTAGTCACGAAAATATTTGGAGCTCCTTAAAATCCACACATAGATATATTAATGAGGAACTTTTTAGAAAAATTAGTAGAAATCTGGAAACTTATAATAATATCAGTGATTCGGAAAATCGTAAAGAAAGATGTAAGCATTACAAATATTGGGCATACGGGAAAATGATGGAAATTTTTCAGAACTCCACGAATTCTAATATTTCAGATGTTATTAATGAATTTTTAAATGTGCATAAACGTATTATTGATGGCCCCTCCAAAATAAGTGGGTGTGAAATTCATTTTATTTTAAGAACTATGGATCAACTGGAATATTTATTAGAACAGAAACATTTGGACAATTATTTTCGGAATTTTGAAAATATAAAAAATAGCATCAAATGTGACAAATCTACAGTGGATATATATATAAAATACCTTAATCGAATAATTTATCTATATAATAGACACAAGGACGAAGAAGAATGCTGTGATGAATGGGGAATCAATCTTTGTAACGAATATTTTAGCTGTTTATCAGAGTTCAAACCTACCGAGCTGAAGTCAAAATTAGAATGTGGCACTCTACATTCAACTCAAGGTTCAAAAGAGGTTGTTAAATCTTATGTTAATGAGAATCCTTTAAATTCTATAAGTTCAGAAGGAGGAAATAACATGCCAAAAGGGGAAGATGAAATATCGCCTTTTGTTTCTGTAAACGGAGATATATTACCGCAAGAAGTTGCTGATTCTTCTACTAATTTAGAAGACCAATATAATATAATGTCATCTAATTTTCGTGATGGCCTATTCGGTGCTTCAATAATAGGAACTATTTTCTTTTTTATCTATTACTTTAGAGTAAGTACAATTCAACCTTAAAATGTGATTTTCATATAATAATAATTATGAATAATTATTTTCACCGTATTTTTATAAAATATGTATATTTTGCATATTTTATATTTTTAATTTTTATATTAGTTTAGAAACTGTGGACCCAAGTTGCATAAGAAATCAAGAAAGAAAAAAATATATGAAGATTATGTTCATGAAGAAAATGAACAAGAATTATCAATGGATGATTTTGAGCCTGTATATATATATACACAAAGCAATCGATTATACATGGCTTATCATCCAGCTCGAAACTCTGATACAATAACCCGTACAGTACATTATGATTGAGAGCAACGACAATGTGAAGTAATATGACCAGGATTCTATCACCCATGTTCATTTTTAAAAAAAAAAAAGGAAATAAGAAAAACAATAAAACAAGGAAAAAACATAATAAAAATAAATCTACAGATAAAACAATTTAAAAGCTAATAAGTGAAGAAATGCATAATAACTACATATTTTACATAACTCGGAGGTTTATAAAACGAAATGTAATTAAACATACAAAATCGGTATAAAATATAGAATATATTTAAATGAGCAAATATGAATAAAGTGTTATATACGTTTCACTTGGGAGCACAGTTTTACTTCTTAGTTATAGAAAAAAAAAAATTATATAATTAGAAAGTTGTGTGGAATAAGAATACATTAAAAAAGCATAAAGAAGATAGAACAATGTAACATATATTGGCATATTCGTGATGATAAAAAAAACCAATAGTTATATAATTAAAACTTTTAATACAGTTAAAAATATAAGAAATATTGAAAAAAAGGATTACTAAATAGAGATGAATAATTTCTATATATAGAATAAAATAAATATTAATTTCAATTATATTGGAAAATAAAGGTGTTTTTGAGAATATTTATTTACATCTTACTTTTTAGTTCAGATACAGATCATATGAAAAAGGTTACATTTTTTACGTTTTTCTGTCTATGATCTTATTTTTTATATGCTATAATTAAAATTTATAAATTTTTTTTTGTGCTATAATTATTTTTTTCCCTATTTTACGTATTAATAATATTTTCAAATTTATATTTTTGTATTGCATACATAATATTCTTTAGGTATATATAAAAGTATAGAAAATAAATGTGTTATGAATATCAATTATTCATTTTTACTTTTTTCCTATTAATAATTTGACCTGCTCATATATAATTTTTTATGTAGTTTATTGGTATTTTATGTAAAATATTACCATACACATAATATTTAGAATTTCATAGCATTAGTTATAACATCTACTTTATTAGCATAAAGTAAGGTAAATTAAAATAATTGAAAATTTTAATATAATACAAATTGATTTACTGTATATATAAAATAAATAGGCTTTGATTTAAATAGAATATAAATTATCATGTTAAAATTAAATAATGATAATTAATTATCATACTTATATATGTTTATTAAAACAATGAAAACAAAAAAAAAAAATAGTAATATGCTGGAATATGGAATATAACAAAATGGTAGCACAATATTATCGAAATGTTGAATAGAAACATAATACTTTACTGTATATTTTATTCTAAAATTTATAATAGAAATGTATACATAAAAATTTCAAAATCAAAAAATATAGTGTAACTAAGAAGACTGAATTAAATGAAAAGTTTTCTTTGAAATTCCTGGAAACAATGTGCAAACACCGCATTAAATATACAGTATATTTATTCTCGATATTTTCTTTGAAATATGCTATATTTCAAATGTCACACCATATAAATGTAATGGAATATGTAGAATTAACAAAAAATAAAAATTAATACGTATCCCAGCATGTATATTTGGACCTTTTATTTACATATTCATTAGTTCAAAAAAAAATTAGATTTTAATAAGATGAAAAAATCTAATAAAATACAGCAACAATGCGAAATTTATTTTAATACCTGATCATAGGAATTAACATATACATACTAGTATAAAATATATTATATGTACAATTTCTATATTTTGTTATTACTTTTTTTTTTTGGATTAATTTTACATTATTATTTTTAAATACCTTAAGATACCCAAATGAATTAATTATTATTATTATTATTAATATTTCCTCTGGCGTAGAATAATTGTGTAAGCAATTAAAAAATGCGCCACTTAATATGAGCACTCTGGATTCTATGTTACTCATTATTTTGAAATAATAAAATTTACATAGGTTGATATGATATATAATTTTCTCCGCTATTAAAAAACATATCGCCTGATTCTTGCGTATTAGATAAAAATCCTTCCATTTCTCCTTCATGCATATAACCTATATTATTTGTGCTGTTTCCTCCGATATTGCGAATCCAGGAACCTACGGGTGTATACTGTTATATAAAAAAATAAAATATATCATATGTAATATATTTATTTATTAATTTTGTACATGTAATATGAGTTATTTACAATTTTATACTATATTGATATATATTTTTCAAATATATACTTACTCTATATAAAACAGAAGCAGTCAAAAAAACTGGAGCTACAGCAAGAACTGAATGACCCACTTTTGTTCCAATTTCGGAATTTTGTTGTGTCAACCCTACGCCTTGAGAGCCAGATTGTTGTAAAGATTTTTGCATAGCTAGAGCTTTTTCAGTGGCTCGTTCCTGTTGAATTTGTCCATGACATGGTAAACCTTGTAATATTATCTTTGGATTATATGGTTCACACTTATCATAGAATTTTGGGCAATTATTTGAACCGGGGGTACATAGTTTCTCAAAAAATTCATATAATGAAGTTTTATCTTCAATCTTTTTATAATAGTCTCTACATCCATCTGGATAATACGCGGCCGTACCAAAAATCGTTTTAAAATCAACATAATAATCATACAACTCCTTAGTTTTTCTCCAGTTAACTTGAGTAGGAATACTAGAGTCAGGTGCACATTTTTTATAAAATTTTGGTTCTTTTTCATTTTCATTAATTTGGTTCCATAGAGGTTGGAGTTTACCAAAAGTAATTGCAAGATTTGAATTGTCATCACCAAAAATACTAGCTAATGTATCATATACCCAATAATTCAAAAGTATGCAAAGATCGTATTCAGAATTTTCTTCATCTCTAACTGAAGAATTTTCTAATTGTCTTAGAATCTTTTCACAAACCCTTTTACTACGAATTCCACTCACGGAAGCATATACCTCTTTGCACTTTTCACGATATTGAGATAAATTCAAATAATCATATTTCATACTCTCGTAAAACCGTTCTGAGAATAATTCACCTGAGGATTCCCCAAAAAACCTCTGCACAAATTGTGAATAATATGAATAAATAAATATTTTTCTTGTACGATTATTTTTATTATTTCTTATGAAAAATACAATATTAAAATTAATAGGAATGTATCACAATTCATCATGGTAAATTAAAATGTAAATTACTAAAACTGATTTATAGTTAAATGGTTTTGACATTATCAAAAACAAATGATATTATAGTATATATTGATAATTTAATGTTATATATATTGATCTAATTTTTTATTATTTTAAATTCATAGAAACACCTTTTCTGAAAAAAGTACATAACTGCTTGCTTCAATTTATAGCAATATATTCTATCATATTATTCTAATAAGTAGAATTATGTATTCTTCATATCTAACTTTCAATGTTAAATGAAATTATTTTATGAAAAAATTTGCATAATAATTAGAAAGTATGCATAATAAAAAAGGAAACAAATATTTAATATTAAAAGCGCAATATTATTTTTATAAAAATACGTTATTACTTTAGTAGCTGTAAAAATAATTTCAAACAAATGCAATTTATTATATATACATTTATATTAAAATTTTAATAAGTAATTAATGCAGATAATAACGAAAAAGTAAATTTGTTACTTAAATGTGGCATATTATTGGAACTATAATTATCGCTGCTTGTAATATTTATGCGCATAAATGTTAATAAAAATAATAAATTTTTTTGGATACACAGGAAGGAATATTCCTTACGAAATATGCACACATATCCACGAAATAATAGTAATTGCATGAAGTACGTTTATTCAAATCTTAACGTTTATTTCGATGTATATAAACATATATTAAATTTTTTTCTTCGTTATACTTAATAGGTATATTCCTTAAATGCAAAAATTAATAATACATAAAAAAATATATATGTACTATGATAAGAAGAATTTATATTTATACATTAGGAATAACGAAAAAAACGTAAATATATTATAAATTCTAAATATAAAATAAACTTATTCTAGCATTTTTTTAAATTCTTTATATTATGATACAAAAAAAACACATTTAAATTGGTTAAAAATGTAAAATAAATATAACAGAATAATGTTATCAATGATATGTTAACAATATGGATATCGTAATATTATTTCTTACAAATCGGATTATGAAAACTATTTCTTTTTCATCATTTTGGAATATCATATAAAATATATGTTATAACTATAAAGGTATTACACAGGAATTGTATACTCGGGCATATATATAGAAAATAGGGCTGTTTCTTATCAGATAACTTTTTAAATAATATATATTTAATTTTAATTCTCTGAATCCTTAATGTTACATATTTCGTGTAGACAATACTGTATAAATATAAATTAGTTTATAAAATTAAAGATTAAAATTATTTCCATCAATTTTCGTATTTAGCTTATATTTCTTAGTTAAAAATGTATGTATATATTTAAATATAAATGTAACATCTATAATATGAAGTAATATCTGCTTTATTATTTGTGTACTATTCCAGGGATTAATGTATGTGTTGTCAATATATAATTAGATTATGTCATCCTTATTCAAATTTTTATACAATACAACTAAATAAAAATTGTATATAAATATAAATATAAATATATATAATATATTTATAAAATAAAAAAATTTATAATATTAATAAAATAACAAACAAGAATGAAAAAATATAATATAAATTAAACTAATAAAATATGAAAAAAAAAAGAATAGTAATTATATAATATATTGGGAATACTGACCATAATATCATTATCAATATATTATTGATACATTTAACAGTTCTTTTGGAAATAGACGTTACTAAATATATTGTTAAAAAAGACTGAGCGTTTTCAAAAATGCTGTTATATTATATTTGTATTCGTTGAAAATTTCTTATAGAACATTTTCAAAAAATATATTTTTATATATTGGTTATTAACTTACACTTTTTGAACTGATATATACATATCCTATGATAATCTTCCTCGTGTCCAGCATTTCTTTTTTTTTTTTTAACCGTAATATTTTTCATGGTAATATACACATATATTTTAATATCATTTGGGATATCATATATCATTTTTTCTAAATTATCTCATGTTAAATAGTTTCTTTTTTCTTAGGTATACAGTGTTACTTCTGATGTATTGTGTCCTTGTACTTGCTTATTCTATGTTGCTTATTTTTTATATTACAAAAAATAAATCCTAAATATATATGATATATTAAAAAGAAAACATCATTATAAATCAAAATTTCAGTTAAAGAAAATAATTATAATTATAATTATAATGAAGTTATTCATATTTAAAAATGGTATGCTTTATTTTTCTATAGCAAGGTGTAAAAATACTATAATAAAATGAACATATATTAGAATAATAAACATCTTGAAAATGATAACTGAATATTCTATTTTTAATATATAACAATTTAATTGGAACAAAGTATATATGTTTTTATATTTAACTTAATAAAAAACCATAATATAAATGCATGGCATAATTTATGCACAGTCTAATACACTAAAAATTAATACCATTTAAAAACGTGAGCTTTAATATTTAAAAAGAGCAATTTTCGAACTTCGTTATAAAACTTATGCAATAAAAATACAGATTCAAAAATAGTTAAAGCACAAAATATGTGTTTTTAATGACATGTAAAGTTTTTCGAAAAAATATATACAGTGTTACTTTTATTTATACTAGAAAATGAAATGAATGAACTAGTATTTCATGTTTTATAATATATTAATTTGGTATACATATTTTATTACCTATTTAATAAGAAAAATTCTATACTCTATTATTTCTTTTTAAAAACAATAGAGAAAATATTAATTAACATTTCCTATACTTTTCAGTAATAAGACATTATTATAGAATATATATATCATTAATAATATATTTTACATAATATGATATTATTATAATAGTTAAAGTATATGGATTATTTTAGTGAACATTTTATCACATTTTAATAGTATATCAGAGAATATATCGAATTATTTTAATTAATATATAGAGTAAATTTGTATATACCTTTGATATTTATGGCATTTAAAAGGATATTAACATTTTGGTCTTTTTTTCTTTTTAGGTAAACAAATATATGTTTAGTGCTTTTTACATCAATAATTATGAAATTTTATGTTAAATACATATGATTAATGTTTTAAGGACGTATACATTATGTAATAATAATGGGATAATTATTATATATAAATGGTTGTAATTTTATGATATTGTATTTATTCTTATTTCATATATTATAAAATTACACATTTTAATTTTTGTTTGCCCAATTCGTATTAAAAAAATTATTGCCTATAATTTGTTATTATTTGGTGAATATACTACTATAGTTTATTAATTATTACTATATTTGTGAATATATGAAATTTTATTTAAGTATAAAGGAGGATCATTATGTAACTTTTTGTAATTATATTACCTTTTTGAAAAACGTAAAGAAATCATGTAGAAATAAAGTCTATATTATATCATTTTATTATAAAAAATGGAATTTCTCTAAATTTTCATTAAACTTTTATGCTGTTTTTTCTATTTTAATTTTATGCTAACGGTAAAACATAATAATAGTGATGTTTCATTATATTTTAGTATATAAATAATAAATCTGTGCCTACTTTAATACCCATCTAGTGTTGTTTTAAATATAAACACTTTTGTAACTAATAATATATAAAATTTACAATTTCATTAATTATATAATTCAATTTTTGTCTTCCATTTGTTAATTTATAACGATAAATAATATCCATAATTGACACATTTTCGTTTACTTTTTTTTAATTTATATCATTTAGCCATCCCATGCAAATTTTTTGTTAATAAGTATATATTCTGGTAAAAATACATTTTAATGACATGATGTATTAATATAATTTCATATTTATGTATATCAAACACACAACAATATGTTGTATTATTAATATACATTTTTTTTTATATTTAAATCAAAATATGCAATTATAAAACAGTGAAAACGAAAATAAAATTAATAAAATTACTTATATGCATGTATAGTTTAATTAGAGATACTTGCTTTTAAATTTGCTTTTTTTCCATTAAGTATATTATATTAACGAAAATTTATTATGAACATATCCCTTTATACTGTAACTATGAAAATTTCATCATATATATAGAGTAGATTACAAAAGCTTGAAAATAATATGATATGCACCTAATTCATCATTTTGCATTTATTATGTACAATTATAAATAATATATATTTATTTTGTAAGTCTTTAAAAATTAATGACTAATCTTAGCACATATAAAATATTTAAATTATTGCCGTAATCAAATTATATGCTATATATCGATATTTTAATGGAAATTAATATTTTGCATATTGCATAAATGGTAAAAAATGTAATATAATTATAATGATATATTTTTTAGATTATTAGAATTATGACTTTACCGTTCTTATAACTTCAATACATAATATGTATCATTTTTTTTTTTAAATGTCTAGTTCTACAATGCTTGGTATTAAAGATTATACGACATGTCTTCAGAATATATATCGTTATAATTTGATATATCGGATAACGTTTGTTCTGTTACCTCATCATCTCTATGATTAGAAATATCCCCTTTGTTTTTAAAGTTTGAGGGAAACAATGATCGAAGACTTGTGAACTAAAAAACTGTAAGTTATTGTAATGTGTTATACATATATAAATTTTTTAATTATTAACTTATTACCATAAAACCATGACCATGGCAATGTATGACGTTCGTATTTATATTTATAACATTAAATTTACTTTATATAAAAGGAAGGACAAA
This sequence comes from Plasmodium ovale wallikeri, assembly GCA_900088485.1. Taxonomy (NCBI): domain Eukaryota; phylum Apicomplexa; class Aconoidasida; order Haemosporida; family Plasmodiidae; genus Plasmodium; species Plasmodium ovale. Next base: position 106,556 of record FLRD01000470.1, read on the forward strand.
ACTAAAACTCAAAAAATTGGTAGAGAAACTATGGTAATTGCGTCATGTGATGAGCCACTTATGGTTTCATTACCTCCTAAAATTGTTAGTGATCCCTGTCCCCTGTTGGTTAAATAGCTAAGGGGAGATGCTGAATGAATTTTTATCATTTTATTCGATAATTCACTTTCTAAGTGAATGTCACTTGTGGTATGCGAACCTGGTGATGGAGCAGGTCTAGCTATAAGCGTGCAATTGAAGGATATATATATATGTTATCGAAAAATTGAGTACTACAATTATTATGAATATTTGTAAATGCACCTCTTCCCTCGTTTTTAACGCGTACCCTTATGAACTTATTTTTTCTAGTAGACATATTATGCATAATGCTTTTGCAGTGAATGCTATTTTGGATAACACTAAGTTTTTGCTTAATAAAGGCACTACCTTCACAAAAATGGTACAATATTTTCTCATCATGCTTATAGTATTTATTTCCTTTGTCACATTTATACCAATGATTGTTTTGGGGGTAATTTTTATTCTAATTTTTAATTTTTTCCGTCAAAATAATTTGTTGCCCCTCAATATTGAAAAGGAATGAATTTTTTGTTTTATCTGCTATATTATGTATTTAAAATCTCTGTATCCTTTATACTTATTAATTAATTCCTTCAGAGTTTGATTCATTAAAGAATTTTCAATTTTTGATATAAAATTTTCTATCCAACCACTAATTTGTTCAACAGATATATTTTATTTATCATGATTCTCTAGATATTCGTAATTTATATTTTTTTTGAGAGGGTCAAATTTTTTATAATGAAGATTACTTAATTGTATATTCTAAAAAATAGTAAGAATACGGAAAATAGCAAAAGAAAAAAATACATATGGAGGTAATTTTGCGTTATTTCTTTATAACATATAAACTGATTTAGTATATTAGGATCAATGAACATAAATTTTTATTTACTTTAATAAGTGGACACTTTTTCCATAATTAAAACTTTTTATTAGCAGTTTTATACTTTTATTTAATTAAAACATATATCACATAGATTTTACCATGTTTATAAAATATAAAGAAATAAAATAGATTATATTAACACTATAGAAGTTGTCTTATTATGCATTCAAAAGGTAAGTAAATATATTTTAAGAGAAATAAAATTTCGTTCTAGCATTTACATTTTAATTATTAATCACCTAGTAACCTTATTTTCTAATATACTGCATATAATAACTTTACATAAAAATTGAAATGCGTTTATAACATAATTTATAAATATAATAATATATATTTAAGATGATATAGGGGTATTTCCTATTTTTATGTAAAGCATAAAATTTTTTAAAATAATAAGTAGTTGCATATATGTTTAGCATACATATGTTATATACATCCTGTATATCCTAGCATAAGATTTTTAGTTAATTCTTTTCTAATTTGAATATAATTATTGGCATATTTTATTATTTAAATGTATAACTATAATTATATTGAATACGTATCCTAATGAATAAAATGCTTTTATATTAATTTTAAAAATTAGTATTAATTTGATAACTATGTGCAAAGTGAATATTTTTTGAAATATATGTAAATCATAAAAATAAATTTTTATGAATTATAAAAAATCAACTAAAAAAAGACATAATTACAATTATTGTTATGCATTTTACATCATTGCTTTTAGTGTATTTTTACAGTATAAAATGAAAACATTAAATATTACATGATCATATATCTTTTCTATGTTTACAGGAATTACCTTATGTTTCACTTTTTATAAAATTTCTAATATTCCTCTTGTGTTGATGAAAATACTGAGACATTATATTAAAATATATATATTACTGATAATTAATTCTTTAGTAAATTGTGAGAAATATAGTATAATGAAAAAATATCTTTATGTTAAATGTTATATGTTATCGAAGTGGTTATAGAGGAAGCGGTTTAGTATTCCCAAAGTTGCGCATGGTTATGTATCTAAATATTTATATAGGCACATTTTCACTATGAAAAGGTGGTAATAAATATATACGTTTTTCAAAAGAAAATGAGAGAAATTATAATGATAATATTTTTATTTTTTAAATACACACTTAAATATATATAAATGTAATAAAAGGAAATATAGGAGTTTCTTTCTTTTTTTTTTTTAATTTTTCATGTTATCTATTATCAGGATAAAAATATAGTTATTAATATATGCTTCAAAATCAATACTACTTGTTACTATGATTTACAACGTTTCACATATTTGATAGTAATTAATTTTGTTTTTATATATATTGATATCATTAAATTAATTATTATGCACGCTATACGTTAATTTAACTAGATAAGTGGTTTAATGACCAAATTAAAGTCATCGAATATTGTATTACCTAAAATCTTATTTTATTTATGCGGGATTATTATATGAGAAAACTATATTATGCTATAAAACTTATTCAATGAAAAAAATTTAATTTCTTAGTGATTTTCCAAAAAAATTTTAAAGTCATTATAAATAATTTTGAGATAAGACGTTTATTCGAAACAAAAAATATATTTTTCCTATTAACATATGCAGACAGATTTTAATTCAAAATTTTTTTTATACAACGAAGAGTATTGGATATTTTTTCTGTAGAAAATATATATAATTATGAATCCTAAGAAAAAATAATTACTTCTATATTCATTTATGTATCTTAATTTTTTTTTTTTGGATAATAAAAAGTGAAAATACTAATTGTAATTATAAAAGTTTTTTTTACCATTTATGCAATGCGAAGTAACATAAGAATAAATATCATTTAATAAAATGATAATAAATCATTTTTAATAATAAATATATAGTCATATAATAAACAAAACTAATTTTTACTTATACTATAGTAATTTTCACTATAAAAGGCGAAATGCATTATTAATTATGTTTCATACTGCGCCAAATGCATCATCCAATATTACAGGGACAATTATTTTTATTATTATTTACTTTTAACATAAATGTGTATTCGATGGAATTATGTATTACAATATAACCCAAAGAAGTATATGTTGTAAATTTACGGATGCAAAAAACTGGCATGCGGAATCCAATTATTTGTAGTTTCGTTATGAAAATGTTATTACGAGAAAGTATTATAAATTTCACGAAACATAATTATATAAATACAAAAATGAAAAATAAATAGGACAAAAAAATAATTAAAATAGAAAAAAATATAAAGAATTTTTAATCATCGTATATAAACAAAAAATTAGAAGCAAATAAATATATACGACAAATACAAAGTAAAATTAGTTTTAATAAATAAACTTTCACATGCTACCATCTATTATGATAAAAAATGTGCATTCTTAAACTCTTAAAGCATTTATGATTGTTAGTTTTTTAAAATAATAAACAATTACAAAAAATATATATTAGAGCCAAACTTGCTGTAAAAAAAAAAACTGTATTACTTAATATATAATATTATTATATAGTTTTGATAAAAGTAAAAAGAAATATTTATTTAATGAGACATAGTATCAAAGAAAAATGTATCATTAAATGATAAATATTTTTAATGCAATTAATATAGACACGTAAATTTTAGTATATATAAGTATAAAACTAATAACACTCCTCTTTATGTTGAATTATTATAAAAAGCTTACGAAGTAGCCCAGGTATTACTGCATTTTCCATGTTAAATATATAATTTATATTTAATTAATATACCTTGATTAATATCTACACAAATATGTTAATATATATATCACGTTATATATTCAAATATATTATAGTCTTAACTGATTAATCTTACCACTTTATTTACTTATATATTCATTTTTTCTTTAAATATAAATTTGGTGACTAAGTAATGATATGTATTTATATACTGTCATGACATTGTATTGGCATATATTTTTATTTTATTACCCTATTAATATAGATATATTATAATTCGTCTCTTTGGAATATAATCTTAATAAACTATTCGATTTATCTGAAATATAGGGTAGTCCCTATATAAATTTATAATAATATATACACTATATAAGAGGTTCTCCTTTTTTTATAAAAATATAAATATATTTTTTATTCTATATATTAAAAAATTTCCTTATGTCCTAGCTTAGGAGATCTCTCATAACCCTAGTATATATAGAGATTCTTTCATTCATATCATTATTTTTATCTATTAATATATACATTTAGAAAACAATTTTTGAAATAAAAAGAAGAAATATATTGACATATTTTTGTTATTTTAATAAAAATTATAACTTTGTATTGTAAAAAATTTTCATAATACATAAATGCATATATTTTATCTTTATATAAAAAATATTCCTGAAACAGCTTTAATAAAATTAATATAGTTCTTTAATTAAAAATAGAAGATAATAAGTATAATGATACTCAAATAAATAAACTATCTTTTATATTATGTGTGAACTTTTCGAATAATTTATTATGCTCTATATGTTATATTTAATGGAATTTTATGGAATTTTCTTTTTACTTATGTATCTCTATCACATCAACATGCCAATTAAATGGGTAATTTCATAGTTTATATTATAAAATTTTTTGTATGTCGTTTTTATGACTTTTTATTTGGTACATTATATAATTATTGTTGAATCTTTAACTAATTTTATTTCCTACTTTCTAATAAGCATATACTCTAGAATATTTCATCACCAAATTAGGTTGGTAGAGAAAAGAAACTTTTTGTTATTATATTATTTTTCGTTTGTAATTTATGGAGAATTGTATGAAATTAGATATGATATATTCTCTGCAATATTGTGTTCATATTCGGAAATGTCTTGTGAATGGTTACTTTCACCGTCTATATTATTCCAAATATTTTTTTTCTTTTTTATTCGAAATCCTATCCATGATCCGAAGGAAGTAAACTAAGATAAAAGAAAAATACAAAATTTGCGAAAGATTATTTAATAAAAATTAAATAATAACTGTTATAAATAATATATTATTTGAAAAATATTTCTTATTTACTTTATAAAGAATGAACGTAATGATAAACGTTCCAAGTATTGCAAAAACAGGTATTATCATGCTCTGTATGTCAATAGAAGAACCGCTATTGACACCATCAGAAGGTTCTTTTTTTTCTATTATCTCTGATCTTCGTTCACCTAAATCTGTACTACCCCTTTGGAGTGCAGCCTCACCTCCTTTTAATGCAGGTAATGGTTTATTACCACATTTACTTATTGTTGTAGGATTTGAAATTAATTTTTTATATTTACTTTCGAAATCATTTAATACAGTACAAGCATCTGTATTACCTTGAGAACATACACTTTCAATTTCTTTATATTTATGGACACATTCACTAGAAAGCTGAATGCATTTCCCAACATCAGGAGTATTATTGTTAATTATTTCATTAATTTCATTATATTTTTTATATAATATGTACATTTCATTCATTGTGATCAAATCATTCTCCCGAATATCATGTATTTTAATCCTAGAACTATATTCGCTTTTAAATTTTGGATCATTTACCTGCAAGGTTCTGTAAAAAAATTTTGCACAGGTATTAATATTATCTATTTTATCCAATTCAGCATTTAACCAATAACTTAAGTACATATTATAATTAGGTGAATCATCAAGCTTTTTTGTATATATCAATTTAGTTAAGTATTTAAATTTTCTACAAACTGTAGCAGGTTTTACGTTATCACCATAAAATCCACTTAATGTGAAAGCACAATTAATAATAGAGCTATCGCCTTCATAATTTTCCTCTAAATCTTTTTCAAATTTGAAATATTTATCCATATCTTTGAAGAAGTCATACTGAAAGTACAATGAAAAATTATGGTATAGTAAATATATAAGTTCATTTCTACTCGGAAAATTTGGATATTGCATAACATATAGTGTATTTGGAAATTATTAAATGTAGAAATAATTTATAATGTAGAACAAGCATACTTTCTTTTCACTATCATCAGGAGTACAACCAGACATTATATTAAAAAATGATAAAATTAAATTAAGTGTGGAAAAAATTGACTATATATGTATAAAGTAATAACAGATCATCCATTAACACTAGGTATACTTTTTATTACTTTTAATGTATGGGAAGTAAAAAAAAATTTCTTATAAAATAGGTTTGTTCAATTAATGCTCATAATTAAATTGTGTAACTCTACTAGAATCAATTAATATAAGAATTATAAATTATAATAAAAATAAAAAAAATAACACTATAAAAATAAAAGAGGAACATAACATAATATTGAGAAATATTATTCTGTAGACTTTATGTATCAATGTTTATTACAGAATATAATGAATATAATATATAACACAGAAAAAAATAAATATCATGTAAATAAATATAATTAATACTTTGCGTTTATATAGTAATCTATTAAAATTTTTTATCCCTTCAAAATGTTATTAGATGTAGCTATATATGACATTTCGTACGAAAATTATATAATATACATTTCGAAGTACAATTATTAATTTTTAAGCTGAAATTATAGAATTAATAATTGTATTTTTCTTATTAGTTATATCACAATATCACAGAATTTTTCATTATGAACTAAATGCTCAGTTTAATATGTTAAAGTTATAATAAATGAAATAATGACATACTTAAAAATTTACAGAATCACACAAGAATATTTATAAGAGAAATTTAATTATCACCTAAAATTAATTTTATTTGCATTTTTATCGAAAGCATATATTCCATCTTTTTCAGAAATTATTATCCAGTTTTCGCTATAAATAAATAAGCTCATATTTCATAATATTATCGTGTAAATTCATATAACATAAAAATTCATGATTTTCAATTCATAAAAATTGAAATAAAAAAAACTTAAAAATAAATATAGAAAACATTGCTAATTACTTGAAATAGAAGGGTTTTTAAAATTAAATCAAAATTAAATATCATTAATACATAAAAGGATTAACTGAAGTGTTATTAATTTTTTTATATAAAAAAATTCATCTTGTAATTTATATAGAAGGCAACATGTATATCATATATAATATTTGTATATATCTCCAAAAATATCTTTAAAATATTTTCCTATTTTATATGTTTATTGACATAACTATAAAACTATTATTGTGGGATTTTGAAATACATATACCCTTAATATGTAGCTTATAATCTTTATATCATATGCTATATAAGCGCCATTATAAGTTTACGATTTCAATAAAATAAGAAAATAATAAATAAAAATTATCACAGTACTTTATATATATTAAAAACGTCTATCATTATAGATTTTTATAAGTACTATTCACATTAAATAATAGAATTATGCTAGTTAAACCACACTAATATAACTAATCCCCGATTAAATATAATTAAACACAAAAAATAATGGATTGATTTATTACTACTAATATATATATAATAAAATATTTTTTTATTTTATTGTGCATAATACTAAAGTGTCACGAAAATGTTTATATTTTATATAATTTTTTCAGGAAATACATGGAGTTATATTTGTTAAATATTATAAAATGTCGAAATATCGTATATTTATGATGCACATTAGTATGCACTTATTTCATATCATTACATTTTTGTTTTTTCTTTATGTTTTGTATTTTTATTTCATATATACCTTAAGTTGAGATTATTAATTTTTAAAATTATTTAATACATAAATCTAAGAGAACGTCTTGATATTCATAATAAAAACAATTAGAACTTAAGATTATAATGTAAATATATTTATTGGTAATATATATATTTACATCATTTTTATGTATAATTTTTATATTAAATATACGATAAATATTTGTTTTTAAATATTATTAGCGATTTCCATTTCACATTGTGGGTATCTTCTTTTAAAAACATAAATGTTCATCAGTTTTATAATTTGTTTATTGAATATCCCAAATGTCAAAAACAAATTATATTATTTTAAATATGTATATAATGATCTTATATTCTTCCAGATCAAATTTTTAGCAATAAATATTAAATATAAAGTTTTTGGTTATATATTTAAAGGTTATACATATATATATAATTACAATACAAAAAAGGCACTATATTTTTGCATACATTTTGAATCAGACGATAATTAAATATATTAGTATTAATAGTACCATAAGATTATTTCTATTAATGTTTTATTTGCATTATATTATTCATATCATAAGTATCTTAGCTAGAGATATTTTTAAAAAAATATAAGTTATTAAACAAATTTTATTTAAAAAAAGGAAATAACTAGAAAAAATATACTTATTTATTGTTGCTACATGTATATAACTCCAAAATATTAATAATTTTTATAAATCAGTTGTATTTCACTGCTTTAAAGGATGGCACAATTTTATAAATTATAAAAAAATAATATAAATTAATTATTTAATAATATTTAAGAAACAAATAAAAAGTTAAAACTATGTTAAAACGTTTAGTTAGCAAATTCGTTATAAATTATAATAAATATATAAATTTTATGTTAAAATGTAGTAATATTTTTTTATTATTAATTTATCTTTAAAGAAGTAATACAAATGAGGGTAATAAATATGGTAGTTATGTCCCAAATTTTTTATTTTCTTTAAACTAAATGTCTGTTTTTTTCCCTATATTTCTAAAATACTATGATATTATAAACTATTTATTTAGCATATATTAAATTATAAGAAAGGTAAAAACCTAAGATTTTTTTTGCAATGTAATAATATATTTGTGTAGCATATAAGTTTTCAGAAATATTTTAAATCACATATTATGGGGGTTGGCATAACGTGTATTTATACATTGCTGTATTGTGTTTAATTCATTTACTACATATGATTTATAGTATTCTTTTATATATATATTGTTTTTTATAATATATTTTTAAATGAAAGGAAATCTTATGAATAGGAGAATTATTATTAATGAATATTATCGTTGCATTTAATTACTTCATGATAAGAATATTTATGTTTATGAATGAATACGTTTTTATAGTATGTAAGCTAAATGATTTAATATTATCTAATGTAACTTAGACAATATTTCTATATTTTCCAATTTAATATTAATATACTAATTCTAAAATCAAAGTTAAATTACGCTTTAATCTGTCATTAATAATTTTAAGATATTAATTTTAGCAATTTTCCTCAAGACATAGATTCCGTAAAATGCTAGAATACTATTTATTTACAGTGCCTGCTGATATCGGAATTTATAATAAACATTTACATCATGTTAACGATTTATATGTATATATACGTATTAAATCTAGTTTCCTTTAGCATTATTTTTTATAAATAATATGTCTATGGGTTTACTATGATATATGTGAATTGTAACAAAACTTCAATAATGATAGGAGTATTAGAAATGCATATCTGCTCTTTTTATAATATTTATACCATATTTAAAATGATGCATTATTGTTATATTCTTCTTTATTAAAAATATTTCATTTATAATGTTTCTTAATAGAGGAGCTTTGTGTTTCAAACAAATTTGGGTTAATCATTTCCCCCATTTTACTGTGATACATAGCACATATTATTTGTTTTAATATTATAATTTATAGTTCATATCATCTTTTTAATTTTTATTAATTCTTACGATAATTACACCTCCATTCATTTTTTAATTATTTCATATATTTTCAACAAGAATAATTTCCTTCTCTAAAATATGTTAAATAATATTTTGGTGTATGTATATATTCTATATGATAAAATATGGTCTTGGAATTTATAATCACATTTTCGGGAATATGTAGTGATATGTGTTTCCTCATACCAAATAATTTCTTCAATATACTCTTTATCTTTTCTAGTTATGTAATATGTACATATCTTTCTTTCTATATATATACATCCTTAAATATTAATATTTCAAATTTTTTGTTGTAATTACATGAATAAATTAAGGAATATTTCACACAATCATATTTTTGATATCATAAAATATTGAAGGAATTATGAAAAACATAAAAGAATAAAAACTAGACAGCTATTGAATGCACAAAACATAACCTTTAAAATATAATTATAAATAAATGAAGAAAAGGAAAAAAAAGCACATGTAGAAATTGAATTCTTCAAATGCACAAATTATAGAATATCATGTGTTGCCTATATTAAAAAGAATTATGAAGAATTCCTTTTATTTGTTGGTATATTTATTTGTTTTTTTTTAGTTTTCACAATGAGAAAATCATTAATAGATGAAAATATTTGGAATTAGCGTATATCTGTGTAAAGATGTTTTATATTTTTATGAATGTGTATTAGTAATAAAAAGTTTATAAACTCGAAAAAAATAATAAAAAATTCCTTTAGAACTCCTAATTTTTATTTTATATGACCAATATAGTTATATTAGTCCAATGAATTAGTAAATTAAGGATATGCTTGTAATTATTATGCAAAAATATTAAATATATTCTTTTTACGTTAATTCTTAATTACGTCATTTTTTATAAGACTCTTAATTGTTATTATTAATTAAATAATTTGTCATACTAAAAAATGTTTTAAAATTTTATATTCTCTTATATTAAAAATAATTAAATTTAACTTATTATTATCAATAATATTTAATTTATTCTTATTTTTTTATTCGTTCCTTTTTATGTGAAAGGATAAATAAGTGATCATCATTTTAACAATAATTACAAATATTAAGTATTTTGCAAAATAGAAGCAAAGAATAAATGTATCTTTTATATAATTTATAATATATATGTTGTAAATAGAGTATGTTAAAATATAATTAACAGTGTCCATAAATGAAATGATTACGTTTTATTTATTTAATTACTGTATTCCATTAATGCATAACCTATTAATATAATAGTGTGATATTTTGAATTTTGTAAAATAAAGTAAGGAAAATGCAGATATACATAATGAATATATTATATTTATATTATATTGTAGTTTGTGAAGATTAATCAAGTTATAAATTTTATTTTTTTTTATGAAATGTATATATTTCTTCATATGTATATATTTTTATTATTTATAGTATCTTTCACTTATTATGTACACTATTTTTTTTCCTCATTTGAATATTTCATTATATTCTATATTATTAGTTGATTAATCTTTTAATATTTCTAATTATGTTTAGGTATCATTACATTAAGTTTGAATCTAATATATTTTGTATTAATAATTATGTAAAATACGGTGTTATATAACAATATGTATTCTTTATTAGAAGCCTATTTTTCCAAAAAAATTAAATGTATATATCAATAGTTCCATTCTTATTAATTTTTAAAGTTATTTTTCATTACTGTGTTCGCTTTTGCAATTTATAATATATTCATTTATATAATATTTTTGCAATTTTATAAAAGGTCAAAACTTGTTTTAAATTTTATTATGCATTTGTATAGAAATTGAAGAATATTGTAATTTTTTTTTTTTTACATATTTTTATATGTTTTAAATTATAACTTACATAAAATATAAATTAATTATATTTTTGAAAAAATATATACCAGTTTTTTCATTTTTAACAGAAAAAAGGTAAAATATACTTTACAAATAGAATAAATTTGGATAAAAATGAATGTATTAAAATTCCTTTTAGAAACTGCACATATTTAAATATATTGATGCTTTCTTGTGCATGCTAAGTTCTTTGTATTCTTCCTAATTAAAGAATATGTATAATACTATGTACACTATAATATTTGTTGGGCATTATTACAAAAATATTTCGAATATAACTATAACTTTTTATTTTATATTTTTAAAAGGTTCTTCTAGAAAACAAAATGAAATGATGTATCAAAAAGAAACAACATAAAATACCTAGTATACTCTATGTAATTATATTTATTATTTATGTTGAACAAAAACATATAAATATATTAGGATAATAGTCTAAATTATTATTAAAATTAAGTAATCTATTTTTTAGAAAAAATAAATCACTGTGTAATAAATGATATATATTAACTCATTAGAATATTTATATCAAATTAATGAATGAAATATAAAATATATCATTAAATAAAATATATTATACTTAAAAAAAAAAATTTATACAAATATGCAGTACAAATGCATGTTTTATTACACATATGGTTTATTATTTTATGTTGTATAACATATATATATAAGTGAATATGAAATATGTCTATGAATACTTCAAATGAAAAGTTGAAACTGACTGTGCATACTATTGCACTTTAGTTTTCCTGAAAAGGACAAGTTAAATTCATCTGCAGGTATGCACTAATGTAGCATTAAATACAACATTGTAAAGGATTAGAATTTTCCTTAAATATGTAATGTTTCTAAAAGAATAAATAATTAAATAATGATACTTTTTTGAATGAAAAATAGATTCAATTTATATGGTACATTTCATATTAAATATTTATTATGCTAATATTAATAATTTTAATATACCACTGTTAATAAATAAAAATTGTACTTTATTTTAATAAAATATTGCATACATCTATAATAACTAATTATGCTTTAAAATTATAATTGTTCTTATGAATTACATTATGTATAAAATTATGGTTTGTGTAATATATAACATCATGATTTTTAAAATGTACTTATTTATATTGGTATACTTTGTATTTAGACTGTTCTTATAATTTGACAAATTATTAATCTGTTTTTATTAACATACTTAATTCAGAGCAGAATAATATAATATATTGTTTCTTCCTTCTTCATAATGCGAATCATAATTTCCTGAGTAACTTCCTAATATATCATTTGTATCTTCTTCTCCAATGTAATGTGATGCCATTTTTCCTTTTATTTTTCGACTATACAACCAAGATATAAGTGGAGTAAACTGTTAAAAAGAATAGAAATAAATTAATTATATAAAGTAGGAAGCATACAATTGTAATTCTTCAAGAACGCTAATTACAAATAATAACTTAGAATGCTCATTATTATAAATGACAATTTTTACATTACTTTAGATAAAATAAAAAATAAGATGCAAGTTCCAAAAAATGTAAAACCAGATGATGTAATCATATCCAGTTTTTTTGAACCAGTATAATTACATTCAAGAGAAGTGTGAGGTTCATGCATAGAAGGAGCTGTATCACAATTACATGTAGGTGGTTCAGGACACATATCTTTCTCAGGAGAAGTAACTTGCGCAGGGCATATAACTTGTGCAGGACAAGTACACGTGGAAGGGACAACCTGTTTTTGACATATTGAAGGAAGCTCTTTGGGGTCATAATAATTATGATTTTCAGGTACATGCTTATAACACTTAGGTTCTCCAAGAATATGTGGATATCCATTAGAAGTATTGGATTTTCTGAGACATAAATTATTATCATTTTCCTTATATAATACCTCCCATAATTTTCCTATTGTGTTTTTCCATAAATCTACATTATTTGTGCATTTTTTTCCTGATGTAAATAAATTTCGTTTTTGGTCTAACCATCTATTAAGTGTAAAACAAGCTTTATTATTTTTATCGTTTTTACGAAAATATTTTTCTCCCGCTTTGTAATTTTCCACAACATATAAAGCTATATGTTTTAAAATAGGATCCTCATATTTGGAAATTTCTGCTACATAATTGTTACTATTCGAAAAGTTTACATGTATTTGATTAAAAAAGTCTGTCCAGTAAGCATAAGTTCTATTTTGCTGATAAATTAAATAAAAAATTAAAATTGATTTAGAAAAATATATATATATAATAGAGAATATATGAAAATTTTAATTACAAGGATGTTCTTATATCCATATTAAGAGGAAATAATAGTAATTTCATAAAAAAATAAAAAGTACCGTTTCCTCTTCTGGGCTAAAAGTTAGCATTATGATATATTATGCTAATATTATATTTAGTGAATTTGGTTAGTGTAAATTATACCTAATAAAATATAAAATAACAATTCCTTTAATAAATATATATATTTAATATATTATTATATATGATGAATGTAAATAAAATCAATTTCTCTATTATAATATTGATTAATTAGGTATTATCAAAGAAATATACTAGTATAATTATTTAGGAAAATATTTTATTATTATTCCAAAAACAAGATTTAAGCAATAAATTTTAAAGAACTATTAAAACATATTCCCATCTGATGCATTCTATATTTTTTATTAAAATATGTCTTTCCAGAAATATATTCATAAATATTACAGATATTATAATAATACATTATATAATGTATTGAAAACATTATATCAGCCTTTTAAAAATTTTATTATTATCAAATGAGACATAATAATGAAAAGTGAAAAATTTTATAATATAAATATTAGCGACACTTTCTTTTGTTCAAGATTTTATGAATAAGATAAATTATTAAAATCATTTATATTCATAATTTTATATCTAACGATAAGAGACACAGAAATAAAAGTAAAAATATAGTATTCTTATATTATATATAGTCGTTTAACTAATGTAAATAAGTTGTAAAATATTCAATATAATAGATAATATATTTATGGAACAGTATCTAGGTAAAAATAGAAAAAGTATTTTTCTATAGATTTAATCTTTATTTCATGATTTTTATTTATAAAAAAAATATATACTATATAAATTAGAAAATAAATTATAATTATAGATATTACTCATAACGAAGATACATTTTTGAAAAATTATATAGGTTTATATGTTCTTAATGAACAACATAGCATATATAAGACAGTATAAAGCAATTACTATAAAAAAAAATATAATATCCTTTTCTTATATTTACAATAAAATGATTATAACTTAAGAACAAAAGAAAGTATACATAACATTTCCATTGTTTTATAAAATCCTGACAAAAAAAATACTATAGCATTTTTTCTTATATTTATTTTTTAATGGAATCGTAACATTTTTTATTATAACTATTAAAAAAATCTTTCTATACTAATTTTTAATTATTATAATGCAAAAAATTCATAATAATATTCCTCATAAAAACTGTATTAAGATACATATATATAAATTGTTGAATAAAATGAATATCTTAATTTATCTAATTTATGCATATTTTTTTAAATAACATAGAAATACTTAAGAAACTTAGTTGTTTTTTATATATATAACTTTGTTTATATACAATGAATAAGAACATGTAGTTTTCAAGTAAAGACTTAGATCTATTCTGCATTAATGTGAACAAATATTATATATATATATAATAATATATTTAATATAAAACTTTAGTATGTAAAATAATTTTACTTATTTTAAATTATCCAAAATGAGACATACACACGAGGACGATATTTATGTTTACTAATTATTTTTAAAGAAGAACATTATTTTTTTTTCTTATCTTAATAATGGTACTATTATTTACTAATCTTCATAATTTTTCAAGAAATTGTTGCATTAATTTTTTGAATTTTTCCTTGATAATTTTTTCAAGAACGAAACATGTTTTTAATATTTTTTAAATTTACTATTTAATTTTTTGAATAAACGGCTTTGTATATGTTATACTTGATATTCTAATATAACTTTATCCATAATATGCTTGATTACGATACTTTTATTTCATTTTACGCAATTTTTATTTTTCTTTTTATAAATACTATGTTTAAAAAATTTTTATCTTTGAAAATTTATTTTATTCAATTTATTTCACAATGAATTGTAATTACATATAATAAATATATAGGATAAAAAAAAATGCATTAAATGTTCAATTAGATTTTTTCATAATTTATTATGGCTTATATTTCATTTTTTATAAATTAAATTAGCTTATTATATAATTATTTTTTAAAAATAATATTTCGAATTATTCTTACTATTTTATAATTTTGACTATAAATAAGCTTGAAAAAAATCCAAAAAAAATTAATATAAAATATTTTGTATGAATAATATTTTTTTAATTAAGAAAATATTAATTATATGATAAAAGACATAAAAAATAAAAATAATAATGATTTCACTTAAATGGATAAGAATGATTTACTTTATCATTATATACATGTAAAATATATTATATCTGTGAGAAAATTACATTAATAATATATTTATAATAAATATACTGTATTAGATATCATATTGTAAACTTATAAAAGTAAAATATTTTTCAAATAGTTATAGAGTAATAAATTTTTATTAAAAAATACTTTTATTAAGTATATTACAATGAAAAATTATGATAACCTTTAAAAGACAAAAATATTAAAATATACAAAATAAAATAATGAAGGTAAATGTATTAAAATTTTTATTCTTGTGAAATTAATTTTGATTATATACATAGATATGTTATGTTATATAAAAACATTCCTGCCGTATTCCTTAATCATGCATATTCAAGAATAAAATAATTTACTGAAGGACAGTAGTAGGATGTTTTAAAAAAAAATTTCAATTATGTTATTAACATATGCCAATATTATATTACTAATGACATATATAAAAATTTTTAAATTATTTTTATTACATTTTTTTATATCAATTTATATTTCATTTATATATGTCTATTTTAAGGAAAATTATTTATAATTGATTTTTTCCTTTTATTTATGTGACTAATAATATATTTACATAATATGATAAATAATGAAAAAAAATATTGCAATGTCGAGGTCATAATTTTAATACTTTTGTATTTTACTAATGTATTGTGTCTTTTTTACAATTCATATAATTTTTTCGTTAATTAAATTATTATTAATACAAATTATTTTATTTTGTGAAATTTATATATGATGTATTCTATATTTATAAGTCGCTAATTTTATTCATAATTTTATTTAGACGTACTTATTCAATTAACAGTGTAAATTTTTATGATTCTAATTAATATTCATGATATTTCCTTTTGTTATATATATTAACCTGGGGACTTAATAATTTGAACATATATTAAAAGAAATATCTTTAAATAATTAATTATATAATATTGTATTAAATTAAAATTAACTGATATCAAATGATATATTCCTTGTCTACAAATGTGCTATTAATTATTTTTTCTCTTACACTTTTAAAAATTTTCTTATTTCATATTTTTTAATATATTTCTTTATAAGGATTGTGATTTTCTATTAATTGCATAATATATGTCTTATATTACTTATTTAATATGGGTTTTATTATATTTTTTATTTATGAAATTTAATTTTTAAACAGTACAGGTTAATAATTGAAATAAATGTATTCCAAAATAATTATTTTGACAATTGAAATTTTATGCTTTCACATGTCCCTTGTGGAATATATTTTTGGTATATTTATATTTCAAAAGTTCAAAAGGATATAAAATTTGAATTACAAATTTTGTTCGTATATTTGAGACATACATTATATTCACTTGAGAGGAAACAAAAATTGGGTTTTTCCAACTTGACCTTGTACTATATTATTAACAAATTTTCTCATTATATGTTACTTTTCTACAAAATGAACATTACTATTTTGAATAGTTAACAATTTATTGAAATTAAAATGTATTTTTCTAATTTATAATGATCTTACTAATTATTATTTTAAAAATTTTAAGTTTTCTACTATTCATTTCATATGAGTTCCTTATATATTCCATCCATATGTTTTTACAGCTTCTCCTCTGTATATATACTAATGGATAATATAGAATATATTAAACATATTATAGAAAATTTTTTAATTTATTATATACTATTAATTAAGTATTAATTTTTAGTGATGTATTTATATTACAAAGCGTTTCTTTAATTTTATAGGTTTTTTTTTTGGTAATGAGCTAGTTAATGTGCATCAGTACATATTATTCTAAAATCAATCAACAATTATAATATTAGCTGACACCTAATATTTGCATTTCTTGAATTAAAATTTACTTTTCCTGAGAAATTCATATATTTATGCTTTCTTTTCTGATATCTCCTAATACTTAATTGGTTTATATATATAATTTTTCTATTGAAACATCTTTTGAATTATTAGTTATTTATGTTTCCATACATATTTTTTATTCTGTACCTTTTTATATGTAATTTATCATGAAATAACACCCATATATGTGTGCATATGCACCATAGTTTTCATTTTATTGATAGATATTATATTATTTGCCATTTCAGTATTAGTTATTTAATAGAGGATGATATCCTACTTGTTCTTACTATGCTATCCCTAGGTACATGTATAGATCTTTCTATAGAAAAAAAAATTTTCTAATAATTCTTTAGATGTTTCATAGTTCATGTTAATCATAAAATTTTTCCTTCTTAGGATGGAAGTGTGAAACCTGGATCTAAAATGTGTAAACTTTTAGAAACTGTTGAAAATTTTTATTTTAAGAATGTAGCACTTTTATAATAATAATTTTAAATATATATAAATTATTTTTTTTTTCTATTGTATTTTTATATATAATATTATTTTTATTTTACTGCGTATAAAAATAAAAAAATAAGTAATATTCCTATAAGAGAAAAAACAAATACTAGGAAAATATGCCAAGGCAAAAAATAAAATTAACTAGGATTTTGTTCAAGTGATTCTTCCACAAGACATTTACTTGCAGTAGAATTAATTTCTAATATTATTCTGTCAAAATTACCAAAACTATATTGATGATTATGTTGAAAAAATTTATTTTATTTTGTCTCATACTCTGCATATATCTCCCTGAGTCTTGTGATCTCCCTTTGTAAATATTCCATAATTTCATTGGATTGTAAACTACTATTAATTTTACGAATTTTATCGCTAGTATAATTAAAATATTCACCTGAGTCATCCATATCCTTGCTATTTTTTATATCATCTTGAGAAATTCCGTCTTAGTTAAATTATTTCCTCAGGCAATTTTCGTAACCGCTAATCTGTAATGCAGAATTTGCATAATTCTTAACATACTCTTGAATGATAGGATGAGATGTATCATACCATTCTAATATTTTTACTTTGCTGAATATATTATCTAGTGTGTAATTTAAAACTCTCCAATGTTTTTCAGGAATTATACTGGTAATTTAGTCTACACTTCGTAACAAATAGCTATCGAATATAGTATTATATTGTTCTTTCCAAAGTAAAGCATGTGATGGTTCTCTTTTTTGAGTAATTACACCACTGATTTGTTCATGGCATATAGTTTCATTCCATATATCACGGTATTTTATTGAAGGAAGTTCGCCTTTCCTTATACCCTAAATGTTATAAGGAAAAAAATGTTTAAATACAAATCTAGGTATTTGTTAAGGTATTGATATATTATCGAGCATAAAAGATAAAAGAATATTAAATCAAAAATATGTTTGTTAAAAGAATATTCTATAATGTAGTACATTTGTCATTTTTAAATAGGATTTTCATAAACATAATATTTTAATTAAATTAAATAAGAAATAATATCATTAAAATGTATATATATATAACGGTGACAATATAGGTCACATTATTAATAGTATTATAGTTTATTACATTTTAAATGTAAACAAAATTTAAAGATATAAAAAATATATTCATTTTAATGTTTGAATAAATCATAGTTCCATTATTTATCTTTATGTATAGACCATATTATATATACATAATTAAATAGTAGTAATTTTTATGAATAATACATAAATCACCATATAATAGAATATAAAAGCATTTTATCCTTTTATATAGAATAAAAAATTATTACTAGCAGGAATATATATTGCCTAGTATTTACATTGTTAAATATTTTTGTTTTATTAAGTGTTTATTTGATAATCAAAATACTACTATCATTAGTATAGTAAATTAAAAAAAAATTTACACTTGTATTATATAAATAATTTCATATATTCTTACTAAATTATATACTTTAAAAATATGTTAGTACGCTTAGTTCGTTCTGTAATTATATTAAAATGTTTATAATTAAATATATGTAAAAAAATAAGTAGAAACAGAAAATTATACATAAAATAAATAGCAAAAATTCATTAAAAAGTATATAAGGATATATATATTCTTTGGCATACTTATAAAAAATTTATTTTGAATATGAGTAGATATTTCATATTTTAATAATTAAAATACACTATATTTATTTTCTTACTCTTTCTCTCTATATGACTTTAATTTATTTTTTTGAAATATATTTTTTTTAACTTAAAACTATTTTAATACTATAGTTATGTTAAAGAGTATTTACTGTTCTTTATGTAAATTGGTATGTAAACATTCTAAAAAGAACTATAAAAAATATAAGAAACACACATAAATATAAGCTTTCAGTAAGGGATAAAAAATCAAATATTATATAAGGTTAACTAATATATATTAATAAAAAGTGTAATGAAATATTTCTAGGAACAGTGAAAAACTTTATGTAGAATGTATTATTTTCAAAAAAATACATTAAGGCTTATAATTCTTTGTATTCTTTATAATTTAAATTAAAATAACTTGAAATAAGTTATTTTAAAAAAAAAAGTATTTAATATGCTTTGCATAAGAAAATTTATTAAATCGCATTATTTGTAAAGAGTATTTCGCTGTTCTCTTGCTTGTATTAGCGTAACCCTAAATTTTTATTAATATCATATTTCATAATAGTGTAAGTAAGAATAATTATATTATATACATTTATTTAATAGTTCAAAATACTATAGGTTAATATAAAAGCGCTTTTTTCACATCCATCAGTAATAATACATATTTTAACAATAATACAAAATATTTTTTTCGAAAAAAGAGTATATTCATTATTATAGTATTTTGTGATAAACGGGTTATTTAAGGAATATAATTAATTAATTAATGTTAGATATTAATTATTAATAGCGATTATAAATGTTTTAAAATCATAAGGAGTAATAAATTATTATTTATTTTTTCTTTTATCTATATTACGTGTAATATAATTTATATTATATGATAATATTATATTCACTTAAAAGTGTGTAATATAGAAAATCCTGTAATAGCGCAGTTAATAAAAGATAATTATAAAAAATTTAAATAGTGTTCATTATATATATTTTACTTATAATTTACCTATAATTAAGGAATTTTCTTTTAATAAATATACGAATTTCTACGTTATTATCATATAATTTATATTTTCGTTATTATACATTGCATAATTTACGAAGGTAAATATTTAATAAGATATGTATTGTTCATTTATTAATACATATGTTATAGCTCTTAATTGTATATTATTTTATTATTTAATTTTCATAGTCAGTAAATATAACAATGTATAACTTAAAATTTATAATTTTCGGAATTTTCTGTAAAATTATATATAATTTAAAAAATATAATATGGCAAAACATACATGTTATAAACGATATGTACTTTTTTCTCCAACTTTATTTGTATAATTCTAAACTTATTTATATATCGATTATATATTATTGTTGTATTCAAACATGTAAAACATATTCATGTTATTAATAATAAATTCATAATAATTCACGCTATTGTTAAATAAAAATATAATTAGGTTTTTCATAAATAGAAAGCACGTTAGTATAAGTAGAAATAAATTAGTTAAATAGTAAATATAGAAATAATAAAGTATTAAATGTTATTTATTTTTCCATATTATGTTACAAAATATTCAATTACTGTATACTTAACAGATCAATGCAATTTCAATTTCAATATAAAAAAGTAAGTAAATGTGAAAATTACATTACTAGGAAAATAATTTTTGATAAATTATTTTAACATTCGAATTATTATATAAATATGCTTAAAAATAGTTTATACAATTCTATATTGTAATTATAAAATATATTATATTAAAGGATAATTTAGATGTATTTATGTAATAACGTGTAAATATTTATAATAAGTAAAAATAATAATAATAATTTATTGGATAAAATGCTATTTAAATTTGAAAAATACTTTATTCAGAGTATATTTTTATTGTTTTTAATATTTTCAACTGTTTTATATTTTAATTCACTGTTTTCAAAAAATGAACTGTGAAATATGTAAAAATATTTTAATAGTCATATTAATAGCTCAGGCACATTTTGCATCATATAAACATTTTTCAAGAAATTAAGCTAAAATAAATATTGAATTAAAAGAATTTTTATGAAAATATATTTATAATATTTGGATTAAAATATTGTAAATCATTTTTCTCGTTGAATATAGTAACATTTGTTTTATTTTAAGCTATTTGCTTTTTTATGTGATATGTTTCCTTTGATTTGACATTAGCATAATTGTAATTTTGAAATAAGTATTTAAATTAAGTCTTATATTTTCATTGTACGCCAGAAATAACCGTAACTTTACTTGTCGAAACATATTTGTTCTATATTTCAATTCTTTAAAATGTATCTAAGCATATAATTTTTTTACATTTTTATAAATATTTGCTTTAGATAATTTAATTAGTATACATCAGCTGTATTGCATTTTATATTTTAAAGGTGTTATTACGTGTTCATAACATCTATTCATTGTGTTATTCGATTTTTATATAAAAGAAATATTATGTTTTATCATTTTCATTTTGAATGTTCCTTTATTTGGAATTGTTAGTGCTTAATGCTATTATAAAATGATTAATTATATATTCATTGACTTTTACTTTTTTTGTTAAAAAAAATTATTATTGAAATGTAGATGATTTAACACTATTTTTATTTTATATATATTGCATTTACATAATATATTATTGGCTATGTATATTATACAATATTATAATAGAAGAATGCGCATATAGTAGCATAAAACAGCTTACATAAAGTTATTCAACTCAATTTCCACAATGATTTATATTAGCTAACATATTGTACTACAATTGGAGCTATACATATATTACAGATTATAAAAATTAATAAATACAGAATAAATATTATTGAAACAAAAATATAATATTTGACTTAAATGATTTTTTATACAATGAAAATTTTTTTTAACTTATGTATTTTCTGCTATATTAACTGATGTACAATATAAAATCTATAATAAAAATATATTTTTATTTCGTTCTCTACATTTTAACGATTAAAAAAATTTTAATTCTTAATTTTTATCAACATTAACTCGATATAATATGTTTGTTGTTTATTTTAGATAAAATTAGAAATACTGAAATATAATGAATATACATTAAATATTAAATGCAAAAAAATTATAGAAAAAGAAAAAATACCAAATATAAATAAATAAATGTTACTGAAAATATTCCTTTATTCTAATATATTCAGAATTTAATTGCTAATTCATTTGAAAAACTGATAAAAATAAATCTATATTTATATTAATTTATAAATATATGTTCTTTATATTATTTCTTGATTATTCCAATGTAATCTTCAAATGTAATACTAACATGTCATACTATTTCAAGATATTTTTTGATACATTGTTAAATCTTTATTATTTCTAAATAGATTTAAGTAAATAATGAAAAATATAGTTCAAAACAATAATAACTTTTAGTGAAATTTTCTAGCTTATTCTAGTAATGATATATTTTAAATAAAATATTACCAAATCTGTCTATTTATATTATTCTATATATAAAAATCTTTGAATTTATAATGTATTTATTTTTCTAATATGTTTATATTTCTTTTTTAATCCATTTTAATAATTTTTTTCTAAATACTTGAAAAATATATTTATTTATATTGTTATTTTTAGTATATGAAATATGTTTTTCTGTACATTATGAAACATTCATAATACTAAGAATAGTTTATGTAACATATATTTCTTTTTTTTTATTTCCTAATATAATTACACTTCATTTCTTTTTATGTTAAGTTGAAAAATAGTGATTCAAATAAATCATCTATTTCCATCTATATTTTAAATAGTATTATCTCAGAGTCTGAATTTAAAAATGTAATTGAAGAATTTGTGCATTTTTTCGTTGACACATATAATTATGAAGAAGGTGAAGTATTCTTTCATGTTGATTAATCCGTATTCTGTTTTTCGTTCTAATTTGATTATTTAACAGAAATTAAAATGAGGCAAATAATTATTAGGGAAAATATGTATACCTTTGAAATTTTTGCACTTTAACTATTATAATTTTGTTGAGTACTAACAATAACAAAGCTAATATACCTTTAAAACTTTTTAATAGTATTATTATTACCTCATATAACATAAATAATATTAAAATAAGTATTAATATAACAGCAAATAAGTTTAATATAATTATACCTATATCATTCCTTATGATAATTGTTAACGCTTCTAGTGTTCGCACTAATATATGTTTGCATATCATACAATTATTATAGTATAATAAAATTTTTATATTTTGTGGGATGAAACATTAATATATTTATGATACTTCTGTAAACATTATATTTATGAAAAAACACACTTTTGGACATAAGAATAATTATTATCAACAGAATATATTTTTGGCACTTTTAAATGCATGAAAATTACCATACAAGAAAAGTAAATACTTAATTTTTTACAAAAATCCTTACTAATGAATTCAACATTGCTTGCAATTATAACCTTATGAAATTATTTCCTACCATCTGTCTTTGTTATGAAATTGTTAAAATGTAAAACATCAGAAAATATCTAGATGCTTTGCCAAATATCCTGTAATTCAAGAAATAAGATTATTTAGATCTATAATAATGAGTAGGAGGGTTGTTTAAATGGGTTAAATATTTAGAAATATTTTACAAGGAAAAAATAGAAAAACATTTCCTTCTTAAGCTATTAATTTAAGAAAATTAAGATAACTATTAGAATTAGATATATTTACTATAGTAACTTTATTGAAATCAATTTTACATGTAGCAAAAGAATCCCCATGTTTTTGCAAAAACAAATATAAAAATAATAATATGGAAATAGTTAGAATGTATGTATGATGGAATTAATTGTATTCTAGGTAAATATATTATACACATTATGTGAGATTATAATTGTTGAAGGTGACATGAAAGTACACATATATATTTTTTATTCCAAGGTCTATTATTTTTTTTATAATATTTATATTAAATATAATTATATAATATGTTATCATAAAAATATGTATTTATCAAAAATGAGAACATATACTATAATTTTAATGTATGAACATCTTTTAATTTATATAAAATTAAAAAAAAATTTAGGAACAATATTTTACATTATATAATATATATGCCATATATTAAATATGGTTAAATATTTTTTTTTTTATGTATTGAATTTTATACAAAAAAAAATGATTTGCCTATTTTTTCGATATGAATATATATATTAGCATAAACTAGGTAATTTATGCTATCAAAAGGAACATCAAAATATTATTCATTTTTATTATGAAATATTTTAATTAATTATAAATCATATATGGCCATTTGTTTATATATGCTGTAATAGATATATATTATATATTAATCTTAATATAGTTTAAATATAAAAATTTGTATATTATAGTTCTCTAATATAATAATTACGTGTTTTAGCATGATTTAAATTATTAATATATATATATATTATAATACGTATTATGCTTACTTTCTTTCCTGATACATATGTGCTACACTTTTATTATTAGTTTTCTAAGTATTGATATTAATATATATATCTCTTTTTACAAATGTTAACTATACTGTAATATTAATTATATGTATTTATATATTTTTATGTTAATACTTATATGTTATTTATTTATAATAATTTTTGTTTATTATTCTTACGTTGCTTGTGTAGGATAATTCTGATATGTTATTATATTGCTTCTTGAGGTATATTGTATTTATTAAAATAATGTGAATCCACCATAATATTTAGATTAATAATAATTATTTTAAGAATAAATATAACTTAGTATTTAAATTTTTTTTTTATTTTTGTATTTTTTGAATATTGATGAATATAAATAATTGAAGGTGCAATTTGTATGTATTATACATTATAAATAATAGTTTGCTTATTTTTTTTTTTTGGTTTTTATTTTTAATTAAATATAACTTTAAAAAAATTATATATATATTGGAAATAGTTTAATTTTTTTGTTTTTTATTTATTAATATCTTTCTTTTTTTTTTTAACAATTATTATATGTTCTCTCTATATACCTTCAATTATACACGAAAAATAATGCAATATATTTTATTCTTATAATTTTTTAAAAATATAGATGAATAATGTTTTAATTTGGAAATTTAAGAAAAATTATAAATTTTTATTTATGTTAATAATAATATATATTTTTTATTATTTTTATGTCTACAATTTATATTCTTTGTTTTTTCTGCTAGTAAGAAATTACAGTTCTGTTATATTTGTTATGATAATTTGTGATTCCTTATATAGCTTAACAATTAATAAAAATTTCACAATTTTTTTCATAACAGTTCATTAAGTTATATTTATTTATTTAAAGTATTCTTATATTATGTTATTTTTATATACATAATATTAATTACTATGTTATAATGTGCTGATCAATACCTATTATATTTGTAATATACTATAATAAGGACATTTTCATATTAGTGTCTTGTCAATGACGATTTATACAATATTTTACTCTGAATATTATTCATTTATATTTTCTTAATTTATTTTTAATTTTTTGTATATTTTCTTAGTAATTATGTTCATTAAACTGTTCACACGGTAAATAGTAATGAATTTTTCGTTTTGTGTTAATTTATTTTAAAAAGACATTTTTACGTTTCTATAATTAATAAAAGTTATTCGTTTTACACATTATCGAAAATCCACTATATTTTTTTAGATAATTTTATGTTTTTTGCCTTTTTTTATCACGTAACAATCGTCATGCAAAGATAAAAATCGATATGATTTATATAAAATTTGTTATTACTGTATGGAATTATATCTTATATTATATAATTCATTATTCGAATTTGCACTATAAATTTCAGAATTATGTGTTGCTGATTGGTGCTTTTCTCTCTGTAAATTTCTATAAAATTTTATATACTTTTTTATCCGAGGGCGTAACCAGGATCCAAATGGAGTGAACTATCATTAAAAAAAGCACCTTTTTGAATATAATTACTCTGTTTATTTTATTTTTGTTAATAACAGAATATACTTGTTAAATTATTAAATTTAAATTTTTACATGAATTTTGAACTAACCATATATAAAAGGAATAAAAATAAAAATGTTGCAAAAATTACACCTATAACTGTAATTGGAATAGCACTTGTATTCCTATCTGAAGGATGAGTTGGAAGAATACCCAACTCTAATTGTGAAACTTTCTCTACTTGTCTTATTGCTTCTTCGTTTTTTGGTAGTTTTCTTAATTTGTCACTTGGACATCTTTTTAAAAATTCATTCATTTTATAAAGATGTTCATATTTTTTTCTATATTCTTCTAATGCATTACAAAGAGTAGTAGGATTCGGATTAGTGCAATCTTTTACAGCTTTTTCATATTCATCGTAGCATACTTGAGAGTATCTTGAACACATATTTTTCTCTCCTGCAGAAACAATAATTATTTTATGGAGTTCAGAGTAATTTACATACATTTTCTCTAGCATTTTCATGTTATTCAAATGAACTTCATCAATATTACGTATTTTATTCTTCAAGTCAATTTGATCATATTTCGCATCCTTAATTTTTAATTTTCTATAAAATTCTTCAGCGGTAATATGAAAATGCGAACTATTTTTATTTAATTCATCATTTAACCAATAGTTTATATACCCTAAATCTGTTTTAACTGTTAATAAAATATGAAGGTTATCTTCAGTTATGAGTTGATATAAATATTTAATCTTTTTACAGAGACTTTGGGCAAATTCAATTTTATCTTCTGAAAAGTCATTTTTATCAAAATTACAGTCCTTAACATCGATAGTAGAGACATCAGTTTGGTTAACCGTACTTTGATAAATAGTGTATTTATCTATATCCTTAAAAAAATCGTACTAAAAAAAAAAATAATAATTACAATATAAAATTAGATTAAAAAAATTTTCCATAAATTTCTTTTTTATATTAACTATAGGATAATGTTATATTCATCTAATTTTTGATAAAAAATAATTTTCATAAAAAATTTAAGTATACATTGTAATCATCTGACATTTTTAGAGGACTGTCAATTTTGAATTAAGTTATATAAATTAAATAATAATTCTTAGAAAAATAATTACAATTAAATGTTAAAAAAAAATAAATTTAATATAAATATTGTATAGATTTTATTCATCTTTTAAATAATATCAATATAGAAGTTAATAACACATATTACAAGGAAATTTCAGAAAGTGTAACTTTATTGTACAAGTAGCATTACTATTATTGTGTTAGCGTATAGTCAAAATTATTAATAAAATAAAGTAAATCTGTAGTAATTCAGATAAAATATAATATTATATATAACAAGAAAAATATTAAATAGATATTTAACTATAAAATTATGGCATAACTTATTAATATATTACATAATATAGTAAAATATAAATAATATGAAAAACCACAATTTGTATTTTGCATTGTAATTATCATCTATCTCATTTCCCCTTTTATTGCATAGTTTAAAAAGTAATTTTGTTTTCACATAAAAATTATTTGTGCTTTTCTTTTATCAATAATTGAAAGTTGTAATGTTTAGTAGTATTCCATTTTAATTAATGTATTAATTTGTTATTAGTATTTAGGCATATTATTGTATGTTCGATATACGGTAAAATAATTTTTTTTTAATAATATGTAATGGCTAGTTTGATTACGTAAAGAGAGTTTTCTTTATAATATAAAATAAGATAGAATATATTGTGTTTTAAATGTGTCATTTAATGTTTATATAGTATTTTATCGTATAAAATGTTTAAGAAAAATGAATGTACGTATATTTTAAAGGGATATAATTATATGAGAAATTACACAATTATTACAATTGTAGCAAAAGGTGATATAGTAACATACATAAATATGCTTTAAACTTAATATGATTTAAATATATATATTTTGACATTGAAATTTGAAGATTATCAACATTGTTTATTTTTAATATATTTTTTTTTCATGTATTCTTTTAATAAATGAAAAGAAAATGGATATATATATATAAATTAATAATATAATAAGTTTAATAAATATTGAAAATAAAGGAATTAATTCTTGATATATTCGAATATTAATTGAATTTTACTTCTTATTTACCTTGTACCCTTAATACATTTATCATTATTTTGCAATATGACGTAAATAATATACATTTTTTCCCTTATTACTTATTTAAATTTCTATGTAAAAAAACAAAATTATTTTGGGTTTATGAACAAATGACTATTAATATAATATCTCAGAATGAAATACTCTTAAAAAAGTATAACCATCATCCGCATGTAAATGAGTAGTGTACAAATTAATTAAAAAAATAATTCCATATAAATTAATTGCTATCCCATTTAAGAATGTTATTATGTCAAATGATAGTGCTACATTTGTAATTTAAAGACTACAGAACATATTTTATATAACTTTTTTACTTTATATCCTGTAATAATATGCAGAAAAGTATACTATTAAAGCAATATTATAAAATTATATGAAATAAAAATCAACATATTTTATAGCATACCTACACATGTATGTATTTCATAAAATTTTTTTCAGCCATGAATTTATATAAATACTTTCTATGTTTATTCATAGATTGTGATAATTATGGAATTTCATAAAATAATTTTAGAGTATTGCAGTTTAATATTACATACATCATTTTTTTATTATTGTATGTATATTTTAGAAGTTACTATATTTTTTTTATAATTCTTACAAAAAAAAAAAAATTTAGAAAAAGAAAATTTTTAATGTATTATGTATTATTAATTTTTCTTTTGCATTTCTCATTATTATTATTTTATTTATTACTACATTGTCGTTAAAGAATTATATATTTTAATTGCAAAAATAATTTTGTTATTAAAGTAAAAACTCGTAAAATAAATGTGTCATTAATAATAATTATTAAATTTATTTTCATCTACTAATAATTAAGCATGCTTGAATTAAATAAATCATATAGAAGTTATTTATATTTTGGTTAATTATATTATGTAATTGAAATTTCATTATATAAATATAATGGAATGTATATAAAAAAAGAATTATTGTAGCACATACACTTTAGTATACATTTAAATAATTTATATATTTATCCCTAAATTAAACATTGTACCTCAATGTTATTAAATAATATAATCAAACATAGCAAAGATTCGAAAATAATTACAATACTATGTGTTCATAATAACTAGTATAGATATAATGAAAAGTAATATATTATATTAACAATTTAGATATTTTTATGTTGTTTTTTTTTTCTGATTATTTTTACATTAAAATTTTTTTAATGTCTTCATGAAAACACATGAAATTTTTTTTTATATTTTTTTTTGCTTTTTGTGTGAGCGTAATTGTGTATGAACTAAATAAATGTGAAACTTAACATTAGCTAACTTAACAAAACTAGTGTAATTTGCTATGTTTAAATAATAAAATTTAAACAGATTGATATGATATGTAGTTTCCTGTGTTATCAAATAATATATCACCTGATTCTTGAAGATTAGCTAAAAATCCTACAGCTACTTTTCCAAGCATATCACCTATACTATTAGCGCTGGTTTCACCAAGATTGCGAATTCAGGCACCTATTGGTGTATACTAGTATATAAAAATATAAAACGGATAATATGCAATATATTTATTTAATATTTTAGTACATAAAATATAATTTATTTAAACGTTCATACTATATTGATACATATTTATAAAATATAAACTTTATATAAAACAGAAGCAGTTAACAAAACTGGGCTTTCACCAAGAAATGAGTGACCAAATTTTGTTCTAATATCGGACGTTTCAGAACGAAGTGCACAAGCATCAAAATCTTTTTCTTGTACTGAAGGATAATAAATAGCAGTAGCTTCCAACGTAATATATCTTTCCGCTTTAATTCTATCATGACATTTTGAAGAATTTAAAACTACCTTAGGATTATAATCTTTGCACTTCTTATAAAAATGTGGACAATAACTTTCTCCAGTAGCATAAACTTTGTCAAAGTTATCATATATATTACTTTTATTTTCAATATATTCACAATATTCCGTGAATTTTTTATCATAGAATGTACATGTTGGATCAATTAATTCATAATTAACGAAGTAATAGTACCATTCTTTACCTTTTTTCCAGTCATTGTGATTAAGTATTTTATTAAAAAGAGGCTTATATTTATTATAGTAAGAACTTTCATATGAATCATTAAGAAGATTACTCCATATTCTCTGTAAACTAGCAAAAGCAATGTCAATATAATTCTTATCATGAACAAAATATCTGGATATTTTATCATATAACCAATAATTCAAAAGTATGAAATCATCGTATTCAGATATATTTTCTTCCCATTTTGTAGATTGTTCTAAATATTTTAGAACTCTTTTACAAAGATCTTTTAAACTAGTTCATTGCTCTTTGCCATGTATATTATTACAATGTTTGTTATATGTAATTAAGTCAGAATAAAAAAGTTCTCGATATTGATAAAATTTTTCTCAGTATAATTCCTTTGGAGTATACCCGGGTAATTCCCATATAAAAAGTAATAATAATACATAAATATTTTCTTTATGCAAAATTTTTTATTATGCTTAATGAAGAAAAGTAAATTTAAAAAAAAGGAAGCGTTACATAATTCATCAAAGTAAATGAAAACGTAAATTGCTGCAAGTTCTATATCTGTACTTCGAGCTTCCATATTATCGAATAAATGAAATTACAATATATATTGATAGTTAATTTTTTGTATATCTTATAAGTGAAAAATTCAAAATCAGCGAAACGATTTTTCTATGAAAAGCATTTAAGCATTTCTTTAGGTTTACAAATAATTATTTTTGAATATTATTAGTATACGTAGAAAAATGAATATTTTATGTGTGAGTTATCATGTAGAAAGTTAGTTTCACTGTTATATATCTTGTAGGTGAGTTAAATAAAACGAATGAATTAGATAAATGAAAAAATGTATCATGTAAAATGTGATATTTTTTATTCATAAAAATGAATTATTACCTGAATTCTTATAAAAATCATATTAAATAAATTTAGTTATATATATATTTATATTAAAATTTTAATAATTAAATAACGCAAATAAAAAGGAAAAAGCAAATTAATTATTTAAATGTGGCACATCACTAGATGTATATTTACAGCATATTCTTGTTTATTCATAAAAATGCTTATAAAATTAATACATTTTTTCGGATACAGAAGAGAGAGTATTATTTGTAAACTATGCACACATAATTAAGAAATAATAATATTTGAATAAAATATATTTTTTAATGATATATCGTCTATCATTATGTACATACCTATATATTTAATTTCTTTTTCGTTAAAATTAGAAAACTTATTAATTATACGAATTCTTTATACATAATAAAATACATACATATATAATAATAATGATATTTAAATGTACCTTATACTTTACAAAAAAAGCGTGCTATATTATAAATTACTTACATATCTAATTTATTAATTATTATGCAGATTTAGATACATTTTAATAAAAAATTAAATGTATTTTGAATAAATTAAAAATATAAAAGAAAAATAACAAAGTAGTGTTGTCATTAATATGGAATAATTTTGTATATCTTAATCCTGTATATTAATAAGTAATAATATGCATATTTTTTTATTCTTCCAATTTTCGAATATCATGTAAGGAAATGTGTACAAAATGTAAATATATTATACAGATAATGTATATTTAGAAGAATATATTGAGAAAAGTTATGCGTTTACATATTTTACTTTTTAAATAAGATATATACAGGTATAATGCTTTCCTTATTTTATGCTCCTTATTTCATGAATTCTTTATTGTATAACTATGGCATAAATTTATAAAATAAAATATTAATTTAAATTATTCTTATAATTCTAATTTTATAAAATTAATATTACACTGTTCATTCGAAAAAGTAGAAAAAAATTCCGGTTAAAAAATAAGAAGGAACATCTATATTAATAAAATAATTTAATTCCATGAAATACAATACATATTATTAATTATAATTAATATGAATATGTTAATTTTATTCATAATCATTATGTAATCTTGCTAAATGAATAATTGTACATATATGTTTGACAATGAGTCGATTTTTTTATGCTTTATTAAGAATAAAAGAAATATATATATTTTTTTTTCTAATGTATTTCATAAGCCTATTTAATTTAATTAAATGAAATTATCTTATATGTATTAACCGAATAGGAATAAGTAATTGCATTTTTTAAGTATATATATTATATTATACTTATGGAATTATATTTTTATAGGTATAAGTAACAGTGGTTAGGATTAAATAAAATTTAATAAATTATTATTTAATTAACGTGAAATAAATGTTCATTTTTTTTTCTTTATAAATAATTTATTCTATTTCTATTTTATATTATGAATGATTTTTAACATTGATTCAAAAGTTTTTCCATGAGATATAATTTTTTTCATTAATAAAATTTAGCACTATTAATATTTTTCTTTTAAAAAAAGGAATTATTATATTATTTCATAAATTGTCTACACTCACATTAGTTGTTTTGCGTAAAGCATTTTAATTTTAATATTTATATTTAAACTTTCATCTGTTTTTTTTTACATTAACCTGAATTCTTTATGTCTAACTATGCACATTCAAAATGTGTATCATTATATTTTTTATATTATGAATAAAATGCGATATATATTTAGTATAAAATATAATCTCATTATAAATGTGAAGAATTTATTGAATTCTTAATTTGATTACAATTCTTAGATTAATGTACTTTTATTAGACATTTGAAAGAATGTATTAATTGATATTCTTATCCTCTTTCGTTCTCTATATGTTATATAAATTATTTAATAAACTAAAATATATTGACATATTCCAATTTTTTAAATAAATATATTTACTCTGGATAATATAACCTACGTTTCTATACTTATATTTTTACTTTATAATTAAATATAATCGTCTAAAATATACAAATATTTAATATGTATTGTTCGAGTGCAGTTATATTTTTAGTACATTTTACATATTTAATGAGATGCTGAATTATACGATATATATTGTCTTCCATTTTCATATTCTTCATATAATTCATGTATTTCGTCATTCATGTTTTCGTCTACTTTAACTTTCTGTTTTGTAAACCTATGTATCATATTCCCTAGTGGACTGAACTAAAGTTAAAGAAATAAAAAAAATATTTATATAATACATATGCGTTATAATACACTATTGGTGGTATAATAAATGAAGACTATTTTAGCTGAATGCAAATATTTTTAATTAGTCATTTTTTTTACTCTAAATAGAAAAAGGATAATTAATGAAAATCCCAAAAGTCCAATTCCTACGGATAAAAGATTATTCACTCTTTGAATGCTTTGGGTTTTCTTTTTTAACATATCAATATAAGTGTTATTATAACATTCTTTTTTACTATTATTAGCTGATATTTTTTCTAAGGAAATGGTGTTTATAAGACTGTCCATATCTGTAGATATTGTTATATCATCTGTGCTTAATTTATCTAAACTATCTTCACAAATATAGTCAGTTGAATATAATATATGGTCATATGGACCAATTATTCCCATGGAATCATTTTCAACTTTAACATATAAACCTCCATAATGTGGTTTGGTATATCCTATAATTTTTTCCCATTTTTTACTTAGGTATTTCTTATAGTCCTCTGGAAAAACTTGAATAAACTGTTTATCCAATTCTAAATCCTGTAAATGCTTTAGTATACACCTTTTTTGTATAGAATATAAATCCGTTTCTCCTTTACAGTTAACTTTATCATTAACTTTAGGAATTTTACGCCAGTTCTGTTCAATTTTACTTGTTAAATTATCCTGAATTTCCTTGGATAGTATTTTTGGTGATTTAATAATTGAATTTAATAGATCGAAGTAATAGTTCATGTTTCTACAACACCTAATTTCATCATTATTGAAATAATCATTAATTTCCTGAAAAATCTTTTCAAATTGATTATTAATTGTAGAAATTATTGATTCAGAATTATTACTTAATTTATACTCCTCAATTTGTTTAATATGATTCTCAAAGTATTCTTTTCCATGCAATGATTTCAAAAATAAATTCGAAAATAATTGACTTGCGTCAAACTCCTGTTTCTACAAAGAACGTGCAAAAATATATATATATGCAGAATATCATTTTTATTATTATATTAGAAAAAACGGTTTTATATTTATTTTAGATATTAAATAAACATTACAAACATATATGAAGTAGTACTTTGGTACACACAACTTTGTCCACCATTTTTTTTCATATGTGAAACATAGATAATTTTATTATATTTTTCTGAGCAATTATTGTTATATTTTAGAAAATGTTGTTAGGAGTTAAAATAAATTGATCCTCTTAAATTAGTTATAAAATTAAAATTAACGTATTCTGTAAAAGATACTTGATAATTGTAATTTTTTAATTTATTACACCAATTTGTTTATTTAAGCATTATGCTGTTATATAAAAGCGAAAAGGAAAATTCTATTATATATATATTAACAGAATAAATGGAAACTGTGAAAATGTTATTTAGTATATTTTATATTTGCACATTCTCTTATGAATACTGATATATATTTTTAAATAATAAGGAAAAAATCTAAATTATCTTATAAATATTATATATAGCTATAATCATTATCATTTTTCTCTTTTTATATTTATGTTATTACTTAATTATCATATATATTTTTATTGGAAATCATTTATATGTAATAACTTATATGTTTAACATGTAGAAATTACATCTTTCTATTTCATCGATTATACTTATTATTCCTAATATCATTATAGTTTTTTATAAATTACAATTGTGAATTATATTCATAATGTTTTAGAATTTTAATGTAAAATAAAATTACGTTATTATGTTATAAAAAATAATATTTGTATGTTTTATAAATTGAAAAAGTATATAATTGGAATGCTCATTAAAAAACACTGAAAATATTTTTAAGGACACTTTATTAATTTTAGTTTCATATCCTATTACCTCTCTCTTTCAACTTTTAGGAATGACAACCATAATTATGCATAAATTATTATATTATTAATTGGTATTTTGTAAGTATTATTATTCTTAAAAATAAAATGTATATGTAAATTGTGTTATAAATGTTGACATTATAATATTTTATTATTATTACATTTTAATGTATAATTTTTATAATATTGAAATACTGCAAATCTTAATTACATTATAAATGTGGGAAATAGAAAATAATGTTAAATATATGAGGAAATAATTGTGATACTTATTACTTTCTAATAAAGAAATAGAATATATTTTTTATTAAATCATATTTTAATGTTATTTATGCAGAAAGACATTTTTATTTTAAGAATTTTTTTACCCCCTATTAGTTCCAAGTAAATGTATGTTAAATTATATGTCTGCAATTATACACTAAAGTTATTATATAGTGTGAAATAATTGTTGTTAATTATTAATTTTTATGTAAATTTAAAGTACTAATATTTCAGAATTATATACTTGAGGATAATGATATTATTCAGACTTCATGAAATAATGAATATCAAGTTATGCATTTCAAGCACATAAGCATCTTGTACTAAAAATAAAATATTTGTTTATATATATATATATATATATATATATAATATATAGTTTTTGCAATGTAATAATATATTACACATGCATTAAAAATTTGTAAGTTCTTAAAATATCTGAAATTGTATTTTATTTATATATTTAATATTTCATATTTAAATATTACATTTTCTCTCAATTTTTATAATGATATACTTTATGCAATATATGATATTGCTTACAAATTTTCATTTAGGTATATCCAATTTTTGATACAGATTATATTTATATATACATTTTTTTATGCTTTTCTTTTTTAAAATCTAATGAAAAATTTTAGAAAAAAATCTTCTTTAAGTATAATGTACATTAATTGGAAAATTTACTAATTCATAAGGTAAGTTGTGTATATTAATTAAATGCTATAACTGTTATATTAAAATTTTTTATGTATTTATATTTTCTCAGAGTATATCTTTGGTATTCGTTAATTCATTATATTATTCAATTAAATTATTTACAATTTATTTTTTAATATAATTCTATCCCATTGTTATGAAGAGTTGTATTTATCTAAACCTCTATATAAGGTATGTATAACATTTTTGTAACATTATAAATTAAATAGATTTATTTTTTAATGATTTTTAATACATTTTAGATTTTTTGACAAGAAGTTTATATTTTTTTAAAAATACCAGAACAATTGAGTAGGTTCCTGTATATTTGGTGTAATATTATAATAATGTTATTAATATATGCCATGTTATAGTACTAATATATTTTTTTAATTAATAATTGAATCAATAATATAGTGCTTAAAATTAATAAATAATTTTATGGATAATTCTATTACATATTAGTTTATTTTAGCATATTTCAATAAAGTATGTATATTCTATAATTACGCACTAGTATTTATTCTTTATTATTTTTAGTTTTAAGGGAATATTACATTAAATTATAAAAGTTTTGCACCGAACATTTATTATAAGTTTGAAAACGTGGAATATTACTTGTTAACATAAGGGACAAGTTGCTAAACATATTGTTGGATAAAAATAAGCTGTTCCAAAATACTGTTATATTTATGTTGATAAGGAAAAGCTTTTAATTTTGTTATATGGTATTTCTTTTTGATATATAAAACATTTATTAGTGATAAATTAATAGAGTATAATAATTTTTATTAATGAATTTATTGATAACAGAAAAGGGCATTGATATTCAGTGGAAAATCAAATATAGTTCATTATATTTTTATTTCTTTTATTTTAGTTTTAATTTATTATATATATACTTACAAGAATGAGTTTATGTGTTATAATTATAGATGTCTTTTTAAATACTTTTTGTGAGCATATTTGTTTATACATTAAGATACTAAGAATGAGAGTATACTGTTATTATGGGAATTTTCTTAATTTTAATTTTTATATACAAAAATATGTTAATTTATTTTATTATATTTACACTGATTTCGTATATAATACTAAATACACATTTTAATGTTTGAATGAATATATAATGTAAACAATGATTTTTCATCTATTTTCAGTTATATGTGGAATGTGTGCTACTTTAATTTAATAATTATTACTATTTTTGTTCTAATATGAAATTTCGTAAAAAATTTTAAAAACATTGCTATTAAATTTCTCTTAAGAAAATTTAATGTATTGCATTAATTAAAAACATTTGTATAACAAATTTAAGTTAGTTATGATAAATTAATACATTTGAAACGGAAGGAAAATATTATGCAATCATAAGACAGAGAAGAATATATTTATATATTACATATAATGCAGATATTAATGATAATTAATTAAAAAATAGAAATACAAATAAATTAATTATTACTTAAATTACATAAAAAACTAAATATAGCAAATATTATAACAGGAAAAAAAATAATTTTTTTAATAAATAAATACATATTCATTTTTATACTACACATTGTATTTATGTAACAACATTCGTGTAAGAAAATAGATGAATAAATTGTTTTATATGCATAAAATTAGCATAAGAAACATATATGTATATATATATATAATGAGGGTAAGGGTAAAACTTATTTTAAATAATTCCAGAAATAATACTTAGAATTCTTTCATAACATAGAAAAGGTAAATATAATCAATTATATATTACAGAAAATTTTTGATTTAAATGTATTTAACGAAAATAAATAATATAACTACATAGTGTTTAATTTTGCAAATTATATTCTAGGCTTATAACTTTTTTTTTATTCTGATTTAATATTTATGCAAACGCAAGATACAATATATATATGAATAAGAAATATGTTATTATAAAAATTTTGTAACTGGAACATCAGTTATGGTGAAAACAATTTTTTTATTATAAAAATACTGTGAAAACATTTATAAATATTTCCATAATTTCTACATGATGTATAAGAATCATTATTATATATATCAATATGTTGTCCAAATTTATTCATTCTGCTCTAAGTGTACTTTTAATAAAAGTATTATTAATTATTTATATGAATTTATATATGCAATACTTTATTTATTTACTGCATAAACATATAATGATTTGGTTTGCGATATTTATCTAACTAATAGTTAATTTCCGTTTTTATAAATATTACAACTTTTTTTTGATTAAATTTTACATTATTCCCTAGTAAATGTTCTAATTTTCACTTATTATTTCACTACTATATATGTATGTTATTTATATGAATTCTTCGTAGTGCATCTCCTTTAATACATTATGATATTTTTAAAAGCAATATAGTTTATCGAACACACTATTTATTATTTTATATTAATTCTTCTTATATAATAAATGAATGCTAACATAAAATATATTATATCTTCTCCTATTTTATATTTATTTGTCTTTTCTTTATTAATATAGTACATATTAAAAATCGAAACATATTTTATGATTTTGTTTTTTCATTTTACTGTATCCTAATAAATTCTGCTTTTTCTTACTAAAGTTTGTCATTTGAAATATGTTACATGATAATTTTTATTTTTTTATTTGTTAATGATATTTTATTTAATATTTTACTTGGATTCAATAAAATGTGTTTTATTCGAGGTTGTTCACCATTTATGAATTTCATGAAGAATTATATGCTAACTTATAATGGTGTTTCTTCGAATCATCTTTATCCATTTCATAATTATGTGATAAATGGTTTTCTTCTTGGCTTATATTATTCCATATATTTTTTCTCTTGATAAGTTTACGGTATATCCATGGACCAAGAGGTGTAAACTAAAATTAATATAAAATTAAAGTTATATATTCTTAATATAACGTTGCTATTATTGCAATTTTGTGCTAAAAGTTTTTATAAAAATTTGAGTGTACTAATCAATTTTGTATGTAATATTGTTATTAACCTTATATAAAAGTGGCAAAAGAAATGATGTTACCATTATGAATGTAAATGATATTAAAATGATACCTGTAGTATCTAAAATGTCCACAGGTGGTAAAAAATATTGTTCCCCTTTGCAATTTCGCATTGTTTGAATAAATGTGTTATGCTGTGCTCTAAAATTTTTTAGTTCATAACAAAAATCATTATCATCGCCATTTTTGCATTCTTTTACATAACTAGTATATAAGTCAAAACAGTCGCTTTGACAATTCTCCTCTGGATTTGTTTCCTTCGTTGAACCCATAAATTGGTTAAATTTGTTGTATAAATCAGTAAGTTTTACAAGCTTATCAGATGTATTTATGTTCATTTGATTTATATAATTATCTAAGCTATTCGAGCCATTATTGGAATTATTAAATATATTATTTAATTCCTTGTACAAAATCAAAATTTTTTCCATAGGTATGGTTCTATTTAACTTCTCAACATATAACCAATAGTATAAATATTTACATTCCTCATCTCTATAAGTGTCAGAATTTTGTTCTAAATGAATTAAAAATTTTATAACTGTTGAACAAAGATCAGGGAAATCTTCTTGACGAAAATTTATGTGTTGGAGACTAAAATTATCACAACCGATAATACTTGTAGAATCCACATTAGTACTGGAACTAGATAATTTTTCTTTGTACTTATCATATGAACTGGTAACATTATACTAAAAAGAATGTGAAAATTTATAAAACAAAATATATAAGATAATATTTTCATAAACACTTTTTTCATTACATTTAAAGAATAGTAAAATATTTAAATAGGTACTATTAATAATTATAATTATAGGAAATGTAAACGTACAGCTGTGCTTATCCTATATGTCATTATATTCTAGAATTAACAAAATAAAATAAATAATTGAAAATTTTATTGTGCGGTTGTTCTCCTAGCAAGCAATTTATAGGTATATAATCTACATATATACCAAGAATCATAATTATATTATTGACAGTATTTAAATAAATGGTTCATTCTTATAAATCTTTATTAGCACATGTTTCAAATTATAAGACAATAAAATTATTTGTGTTATAAAAATTGACTGCATTTAAATATTATATTAATAATTTCAAAAATAGTAATATAATAACTGTTATAATTAATAATATTATATACAAAAATATTTTTCCTTATTATATCGACAAATACAGTTATTATGCAACATCACTATAATGTTAAATATATGAAAGTATTAATATATTTGTCAATATAAATACATGCCTTCATAAAAATATATATTTTTTTTTGAATGATATGTATAGTTTATAATGCTCTCCCATAGAAATGTATTTTGTGTCAAACATGGAGTATTATTTGATATTTCAGTAAAAGGAGTTTGTTATATATCATTATATTTTATTTTTACTGGAGCATATAGTAAGATATACCTCATTCGACATCATATTAATATAAATATTTTACAAAAAGTTAATACTTGATTAAAAAAATTGTAATGTATTAAAATATAAATACGATTTTTGTAAATCAACCAACTATTATTTGGTTATTATGAATTAGTTGCAAATCTATATTTTAAAATAATCTGTATAAAGTGCATAAATCACATGATTTCAAAATGTTCCCCTACGTTTATCTCTCCACTGCGGTGTTATAAAATGTTCACTATTTTCCCCTTTTTTTATGACTGTTAAATTGATAAAATATGAATTTTTGCATAATTATGTAATATATTAAATAATAAGAATTTATATTTATAATTGTTTCAAGTTAAAAAGCGTATAAAAGCAAACATGAAAAATAAATTACTTTAAAATGTTTTAAAAGAGTTATTAAAGCACCTTTATGAATTCAGTATAAACAATATAAATTAAAATTTAAATGAACATGGAATTATAAGTTTAGTATAATATTTATTTATTTCTGGAAAAGAACATGTAATGTTAATTTTTTTTTTCTGTTCTTTGAATTAATCATTAAAAGAATTATTTTTGTACCTCATAATTTGTATATTATTTATATCTATTTAATATATTTTCCATTTATTTAGTGAAAATTTATATATATTGAAGGATATTATAATAAAGAAAAGAAAAAAAAATTATAATTTACAAATATTCTATAAAAATTCTATCATACTGAGAGATAATGAACTACTGAAAAATTATCAATAAAAATATCGATATCATTATAATGAAATCAAATTAATTTCTTTAATGACTAATAAATTATATTTCAAAAATAATAATAAATATTTTATTAAAAAAAAATTTATTACTATTCACATATATATATAATGTTTTTTTTTTTTAATTTTGAATTTACGGATAATATATTTTTGAATGTTTTTATTTTATTAATTTTGCATTTACATCTTATATTAAAGGATATATATGGTAATTTTTTTCTCTTATAATCAATTGTGTAAGTTATTAATGTGTACGTATTTAGATAAATGATTATATATTAATTTTCCATTTTTAATTATTTCTTTTATATCTTAACCATAGTTATATTACTAGAATAATTGGTTTTCTCTATATAGTAAATAGTGCATGCATATATTATTAAAGATAAGGGTAAATTGATTGCTATAAGTTTATTTTTGTGCCATAAAACTTTTATTTTTTATTTGGTGTTATTATTGTTTCTTAAACTTCATAATAGTTTAAATTATTAATATAACAAAAATTCTAATAAAATGTGGATAAAGCAAAATATAGTTTTCTTATTAAAAATTTAAGTGTTGTACAAAAAATCATAAACAATATAATAATTTTTACTAGATAAAATGTAAAATGGGAATATACTATATATCTGTGTAATAGCCTACACATTTAATAAAATAACAAATATATATAAACGTTACAAATACATGTTCGACACATAATTGTTATTAAAATACTAGATTATATGTTTCATTTAACTCTTCCTCATACTTTAAGGATAGTTTTAACAAAAAATATAATTTCAATAAAGAATGAAAATTAAAAAGGTATATATATGTTTTCTTAAATAAAAATATTAACTATGTACAAGACTTATGCTTTAAAATTTATTTTTTCCTATATTGCTGTGTACTACAAATTTAATAAATTTTTTATTTTTTAAATATAATTTGTAATATATATATCTGTTTTATTCCAATTATTTTCTCATTAAAAAGAATATATAGTAACATATGTAAGAAATATATTATTCATATCCTTTATAAATACAATTCTTAATATATTATAAATTACCTTATTTTTACTTAATTCTTGCTATATTTTTACTATGTAAATGAAATAGAAAAAGTGCAAATTCTATATATTATTACTCTAAATTTTCTGGTTGTATTTTAAATTTATATTTGTAGAAAGCCTTTTATATTTTGTATAATATAATAGATAATATTCTTTCACCACTATTTTAAATATAAGTTATCACACACTCCATATGGATGATAAAATTTGTAGTGCCTAATTTTTTTTTAATATTTAATTGTTTATTATTGAATCCTGTTTTTTTTTTTGCTAAATACACAAAATGCATATATATATTATTTGTCTTATCGCTTATATTACAATATGCGTAGACAATATCGTTAATTATTTATAATATTTTTTCATGATGCTTACAGTATAGAATATGGTAGATTTTACAAATACTAGAGAAAGGTGATATTTCGGAAATTTACTTTTTTATTAGTAATTTGCATTTGTATTATATTATTATCTTCGTACATTTTGTATTTTTATTTTTTATATTTTTACATAATCTTTAAAAATTGTGTGCGATTTTGTATTTTAGTATAGGTTTACTATTTTATATTTACACTCTTTTACTAAAACACTTATTATATATTATTATAGAAGTACTGTAATTCAAAGAATAATTTCAGC
This sequence comes from Plasmodium ovale wallikeri, assembly GCA_900088485.1. Lineage (NCBI taxonomy): Eukaryota > Apicomplexa > Aconoidasida > Haemosporida > Plasmodiidae > Plasmodium > Plasmodium ovale. The sequence goes on from FLRD01000470.1 coordinate 150,422, forward strand.
CTCAGTTCATTTTTTCTTAATGTAATTGTATGTTTTCTTATTTTTTCATCTCTAGCATTATTTATAAGAATTATTATTTTATACCGTGTTGAATATTTATTAATTTTGTATGAAATGATAAGGTATATTATAATACCTGTTAATGGAATTTGTTTGGGAGATTCAGAATTGTCGAACAACGGTTGATTCCCTTTACCTATCTTCGACTTATTTTTTAATATTTTAATAAAAATAGTATGTTCAAAGAAAGAAAAATATATGATAGTTGTTGATAGAAAAAGAAAATGTAATGGCACTTCCAGTGTTATATTATTTTTGAACCCTTTTCTTCAATGATGCATGCAATATAAAATAGTACTTGACGTTAAATATATATATTTCAATGTTTTCAAGTTCTATGGTTATTAATAGTGTAGAGTAAATGCTTAATATCTTGTGCGAATTTAAAGGTACCATTTCTGATAAAGTATCTCTATAAGTCGAATACTGTATGTGTGACATATATTCTTTAATTATTCAGGAGTTTTATTACTAAAATGAATTTATATGAACATAATAAATAGTATAAATTATATAGGTACAAACAAATATTTGAGTTAAAAAAGAATGGGTTAGTGTACGAAAAAAATTAATTTAAAATTATTGTGTTTGATGATATATTGAATGATGCAACAATGTTAATAAGTGAAAATTAAGTGCTATAAAATAAAACAAGTGTTGAATATTTTTAAAATATAATATAATTACATTATGTTTTAATTCATAGTATATAACAATATGGAAAGATCATGGAAATTAGTTAAAAGATATAATATACATTTTTTGTTGTTTTCTCAAGTTAATTGAAAATATATGTTTTGAATTATGCACAAATATATAACAAATAAAGATATTAGGATAAATATTTTTATCAAAAAGACAACACTAATCATATCATAATAAATATATTTTTATAAAATATAAAGAATGTGATTTAAGATATTATTCATTTTATGGTGTAAAAAGAAATATTACGACATGTTGTATTTATAATAAAAAAATGCTTTAGTACTATACATTATAATGCAATATAAATATTTGTATTAAACCTTATAATGGGGGAAAATGGTATATTACACTCTATATGGAAAGTTAGGAGATATAATATTTTAATTTATATAATACATTTCATATTTTCAGAAAAATATTATAGTTGTGTATCAAATAAATTTTCTTACAAATTAATAATTTTTAAGATGAGCGTAAATTGAATATGTTTTTTAAGGATTAAAAAAAGAAAAGAATGACTGTAATGATGATGAGTTCTGATATTTAGGACTACACTGTTTTTATTATAGAGTTTTAGTATGCCATAATGTGCTAATTTAATGTTCTACTTTTCTATATATCTATGAAAGTCATTGTATCTTTTAGGTGAATTACCATAAAGAGAACATCATTTCTTTTGTGTTTGTTATTTTTAAAAAAAAAAATTAATCCATTCCTTTTTAAAAAACATGTGTATTATTTGAGATGGGTATATGCTAAATCAATAATTGGCCATAATATTGTTTTAGTTTCTACATCAATAGTTTTATTAGTTCATGAGCAATTTGCAAATTATAATTTATTACAAAATATATTAATAAATATACCAAATATTTAATAATATTAAATTATATAGTGTGTTCAATTATATATTGTGTAACACCGTGGTTATTCCATGCAATGTTCTACGAAAAACAGCTAAATGTTGCTTTTGGTGTTAAAATTAAACTTTATATATCTTTCCTATATATAAAATTATGTTTTCAAATGAATAATACAAATAATATACAAAAAAAATAAGAATATAAATGAATATATATGTATTGATAAATTTATTGCTTATTTTATTTATGAGTCATTCATGGTTCATTATACTGGATCCCCTTTGCTTAATTTTTTTTATCAAAAATATAGATATGTATAAAAGATAATGTAAATTAAATAAATGCTTCATTTAATCAATATTATGGTGTCTTATATTTTTATAGTTCTATACAAGAGAAACTATAGATAAAAATTAATAAACGTTTATTTAGATATACCAAAATGCAGAAAAATTAAAGACATTTAAAGAACTTTCACATTGGGGCTGTTTTTAATTTAGTAAACATTGTCTTTTATATGAGACATGTTAAGTAATGCACGTATTTCTGTAGAAGTTTAGAATTAATTTATTCTAGCTTCATTATTAAATTTAAATAATTTATATAATTTATTTTTTATCAAATTAAGTTGATACAAGTAGGAGACATAGCAATCGGAAAATAGTAAATAAAGTTTGTGTCATTTTGTGGTGTTTGTTTAATATGCTGTTATATAATTAACTGATGTTGCAAACATTTCATACTAGAATTACCCTAAAATGTATAAAAAATAAAAATGTCATTATACATACAAGTCAAAATAATGACAATGGCGATAAATATCTTAGAATATTTATAATGATATGATAAGGAAAACAGCTACTAGTAATGGAACATAATAAAATAACATAAACATAATTTGGGATTTAATGAAATAATAATATAATATAAAAATATGAAATATTTTATAATTGTTAAATGGTAATTAATATATCACTAATACATGATTGTTCAAGGTCCGTAATATTGAAAATACTCAATTACCTCATTTATTCTACAGTTAAATATTAAAATTTAATGAATATATATACCATTATAACTTATGAATAGACTACTTATTTTTAATAACGCTGTAAAAAAGGATTATATGAATGTCATATGAAATATATGTTTGTTAATTCAAAGTAAATATTTATGTATCTATTAATCATATAAATAATATTACATCTATCACTTATCATTAATTTTCTGATTTAGATTACCCAAATTTAAAATAATACTACTATTTTAAAAAGGAAGAAGAATTGAACAATGGAAAATAAACAAAAAAATTCGTTATTACAGTTTTTTCTAAATATATATATTTTTTTTTGTATATTCGTATATGTAAAGAATATTTTCTAATAAGTGACTTGAAATGAAGCTTCTTAATGTGTTAATTTGTCCTGTCCTTTATGTATTGATGAAGAAAAAACAAAAATCTCAAAGTATTTTAATAATATTCCCGATTTATTACAAATTGTATTTATTAAAATTTTTTAATTGGCCATTAGTGTTAAAAATAAAAACACGATGTAATTTTTTTTTTTTTTGCAACCAAGATATTATTAATATTTTAAGAGTTTAATAGTAATAAAACTACAAAAAATATATGTAAGAATTATTATATATCACTTCGTAATTTTTTTAAAATAAAACAATGTTTTTTACTGTAACTTCCACGAAATAAAACATTGGAAAATTATGTTTTACTGAAATAAATAAACATGAAAATATAGAGAAATATTATTTTTCACAGTTTAACTTAAATATAAAAATAAAACGTCTTAAATATCTCTGGGTTTAATTTGTATTTAACATATTTCTTTAATTGAATTTGATATATATTTAAATTACGCGTATGTTATACGTGTAGAAATTTTCTACTTTATTTTTTTAATTTCTTAAAAATTATAAATAGAATATTTTTTTACCGTTCAATATATGTTTATAAAAAATAGTGCATTGCATTATATATTATAATATATTCAGGGATAGTAGTACAAGAATAATATTTGTGCATTACGATGTAAAATTATGGTATACAAGAAAAGGATGTAAATTTTGCGGCAACTCAAATAAAAAGGCAAGAAAAATACACAAGTAATTTTTTAAATTATTGGCTATAGGAAATTTCTACGGTGACGAAATCATAATATAAAAAAATATGTTTAATAGTTTTATTTTATACCATTAAAATTATTTGTTTAAAAATTGAAATATTTATAATTTAATATTATTTTTTTCAATTTATTTAAATTTCAATATATTTTATATACGCATTTGATTATTGCGTAGAAAATATTTAATGTTGTCTAAGTCCAGTAAAGTTTTATAATTGCTACATAGCGAATTAAACAAAAATTTTCTTATTATCCCAAACGAAGGTATGTCCTGTTTTTATAGATTATAATGTTTATCTATAAAATATATATTTAAGTGACAAGGAGAAATGTTGAATAATTTTTTCTGTAAAAATCACGCATTTTACTTACGTATAATAAAAAATAACTTGTTTTAGAAGAAAATAGATTAATAGAATAATACATTAGGTTTATAAAGGAATATGTTACAGCTTAATATTTTATAATATAATATAACATTACTTTTAACGTGTAATGTTATAAATAGAATTTTATTTATACGTATATTAAAAAATTATTTTATTTTATAATATTAATATTTTAATGTAGCTTATTTATAATTAATAGTCGAATGGTATATTACAAGAAAAGTATACTTATGTATATCTAATTTCTATAAAAGGAATACATATATCAGTTTATAATTCATGTTTACTTTTAATGTATGAATATTATGTTTTCAATACTTACCTAATACATAACAGTTTCAATGCCTGAAACTACAAGGGATAAAGGGTTTACATTATGGAAAGAGGATGTATATCTTAATTTTTTACAAAAAAACTTGCACATAAAAATTTATACGTAACTTTTATTTCTGTTCATATGAAATTAATCATATATTATTCATAAAAAACTTTTACGCATTTTTCTTTTTACTCATAGGATACTCTTTGGAAAAATTCAGATTTATTTAAATTTTATAATACATTGGATTCAGTTTTTAAAAATGGAAATGATATTTATAAAGATTGTACAAAAGCAAATACCAATAGTGTTCCTAATAACTGTGAAATAGAAGAAAATATTAAAAAAAAATGGGAAGAATTAAATACTCCTGTTACAGGCAATAAACATTGTGCTTATGTTGTCTATTGGATGTATGATAAAATAAAGGAGTGTAAATCAAATATATATTGCACTAGTTGGTTATACACTCATTTTGAGAATTTCTGGAGAAATAGCACATGCTGCGGAGAAGAAGAAAAAATTATAACAGAGCAAAAAGTAGAAAAAGTAATAGAAAAAGAAAAAGTAAAAATAGAAAAGAAAGAGAAAGTAGAAGAAAAAGAAATAGAATTAGTAAAAGGTGAAATAAAAACAAAAGAAAGGAAAATAAAAGTGTGTAAGAACCATTTGTTCAAGGAATTTAACATAAATGTTATAAGCGATAGGAATGAATTATATCGATTTTCAGAATTCTTTAATAATATAAAAAGTACACTGAAGGGTACAAATCCTCAAAAGAAAAGATTATATTGTAAATATATACAAGAGATTTTTGATTTATATGATTCTATGACTGAAGAAGACGAAAAAAGTGCGTTTAATAAATATGAAAATGTATTAACACTTTTTAAAAATATTTTTCAAAATAATAATGAATTATCTGGTTTAAAAGCAGTATGCAAAAATCTAGATTTACCAAAAAAAGAATATTTTGATAAAAAGAAATTGGAACAATTGTCACAAGATAATGATAAATTATTTAGACCATTAACACTTAAATTATACGAAAATGTAGAAGACCCACCAACAAGCGATATGGTACTAAAAAAAGTAGTGAAATATCATATTTTATATTATTACATAAATTTATATATGTAGAACATTGTTTTGTTACTCTATGTTGCTCGTATAAAATATAAAATGTTTATTAAAATAAGCATTTAATGACCGTAATAATTTTTTTTTTTTTATATATTTAAGGATGAAATTTTAAAAGATACTGCAACCTATAAATTATACAATAAATTCGACGAAAAAATAACAGTTAATGATTACAATAAATATTGTACTAAATTTAAGAATTTAGAAACAACTTACAAGGATAAAAGCGAAGAAATATGTAAGAAAATTGTAAGAAATGTTAAAAATATGGATACATTTGAGAGCAATATAAAGGGAAATAAACGTTGCTTACATTACAAAAATTGGGTATATGAAGCAATATGGAAAATGTTTGCAGAAAAAAAGAATTATAACATTGCCGGAAATATTATTAAAGAATTTATGAACTTACAGAATGATCTTGTTATAGAACTGAAAAAAGAAATATGTCATTACTATTTTAGCATTAATGACTTTATCGAGGTGAATGTAAGAAAAGAAGAAAAAGATTTGTACGACTATTTTGAAAATTATGATAGCATTGACAAAAATGTTGTTCCTAAAACAACTAATGGTGAAAAATATAATAAGTACCTTCAATATATCAGTAAATTATATGAAAGACGTATAAATGATTGGGATTGTTGTGATAAATTATCTGGTGTTGATCCATTGTGTCGACACTATTTTAAATGTGATGAAGAGTATAACCCTAGTGATTTATTGGCTATACTAAATGGTAAGGATAGAAATACCATCAAAAATAAGTATAAAAAGGGTCCTACAGTACGCATTGGTGAAAGAAAAGTAGGAGAGGTTGTGAATGAGGATGATATCATGAGAATTCAATATGGAAGATGTTCTAGAATCTACGATCCAGACGACAAAACAAAGGTAATTTCTTTAAGATGTGATTATCAAGCATCCCTTGATCACTTTAAAAATTTTCATGAAAAACTGCCTGATGGGAAGAAAAGGGATAATGAAAAACCCTCTACATCAACTAGTGTATCACATGTTAATATGAGTGATTTATCTGGAATAGCGAATGCGGAAGAAAGTGAATCAAATCCTGCTTCTTACAAAATTCCGACGTCAGTTGCTTTAGGAATAGGAACAGTTTTCGTTTTTTTTCTTTATTATAAAGTATAGAAAAAATTCCTTTTATCATACAAATATTTTACTTTATTAAATAAATATGGATAAAAAAATCAATGTTATATTATATTTTATATTTTTCTTTTACAAATTAGTTTACTCCTTTTGGATCATTATTTGGAAAAAGAAGTGGGGGAAAAACAAATTTTCAGGATGACTTTCTTGAAGAATATATGCAAGCGTTCCCATATCACGATTCAGAATATGAGGATGTAAATCCTCGTAACGGGCGAATACAGATAGCTTATCAGCGAGCATAACAAATATTAAGTAAGCTTTAAATTTTACTGAAAACTATTTTGAATGATACTATAAAGATGTATTAACGTATATTTACAAGTGTATTTACATTTAATAAAAAATTATAAAATAATATCACACAAAATTACTATATAGTGAAGTTGGATTAAATAAAAAAAATGCTATAAAAATAAAAAGCTAACAACTTCCTTAAAATGAATATGATATAGACATAACTTTGTAGAATACTTTGTATAACAAAAATTAATTATATATAATTATTCTATATGATGTTTTATGTGAAATATAAAATATAGCATATATAGGAACTCACACGGAAAACATCGGATAGATAATGAAACAAATTAAATATGTAAGAAAAGGAATAAAGAAAATTTTATCAAGAAGAAGGTAAAATAGAATAAACTAGTATTTGTCAAACATGAAAAAGTTAAGATAAAATTTTCTATAATTAGCATGGTATCTATAATTTAATGGTCATAAATAGAAAAATATTCGTCTTAAAAAAGAATCTAAGAAAATATTAAAACATGTGCATAAGGATATATGATGAATATTGCTTATATAGAATATTATGAGAAAATTAAACATATTAATATATTGGGAAAAGTGTTTTTTATTAATGCTATATATGAAAACACTTGTAAATATGTTTAACAATTTTGACGAATGCTCTTTTGGCTATTTGGTACTCCACGTAATTTTTTTTTTTTTGTGCTTTAATTGCAATAATTAATTTTATTGGTTTTTGCTTTTTTTTTTTTTTTTTTTGCCATATGAATTTCTTAATATAATTATGAAGAAAATGCAATTTTTATATCATTTGAATAAATTCTAATCCTCAATTTTAAATTATATGTTGTGTTCGTATAAATTATTTTTTGCTATGTTATAGAATGGATTTTACCTATTTCTATAATTATATGCATACATTGTTTTAGTGTCTATTTGCTAATAACTCATTTGATACAACTTCAGGTAAATTACGTTTTAATCCTATTTTCCTTTTAATGTAACCTCGTAACCCACTTCTAATTGGAGTGTACTATTAGATAAAATAAAAACGTATACATTATGTTGCACGTACATAAAATAATATTAATTTATGAATAACAATCAAATAAAATTTTGCCATAATATATTCAGAATATTTATATAATATTTTTATATTACATGAAATATAACAAAAAAAATAATGACCATAAATATAGAAACTGTGAAGGAAAATGATAAAGAATTTACTATTGTAGATGAAGGAAAACTTCTCCTACACCAGTAGTAACTGTTTGCATCCTTTTATAATTAAAGCCACAGTTTCTCTATATAATTTTCCCATAATTCCCTATTATCGGGATTATTTCCATTATATGTATTTATTTTTTTTCTGTTGTTTAACTATTCGTTGAGCAATTCACATATGTTTGGAGTAATTTCTTGTTGTAAATGTGCTTCAGTATAAATTGCAGTAAGAGAACATGCTATTATAAATATATTTTTATTTCGATCCTTCAAATATTTCAATATGTCTTTGTAGGGAGAATATTCATCAAATGGTACATTTTTCTTATCCCACTCATCAAAATAGTGCTCTTTTCTATCTTTTCGTGAAGACTGAAATATAAATGAATCCATGAAAAATAAAGGTAAAAAAAATTTATCGAATTAAAATAATAACTAATTTGGGGATTTTTTGAAAAGTATTTGATTTAAATTAAGTGAAACATATAGTATAATAATAAGAATGTAATATTAATATTATAACCATTATATAAAGATTATAATAAATTATATTATATTATATAAAACAGAAAGATGTGTAAGTATTTCCAATTAATAAATAATTATATTATCTTAAAATCTCTATATATATTTATGTATATATTATAATATATAGTTAAAATTATCTTAATTTTATGAAAACCTATTTTTCATTTATTTAATAAAGATTAAAGACATAAATATACAAGAATCTATAACATTAATATAATTAATAAAATACTTGATTGTTAAAGTTACAAAAGAACTGAGAAAAATATTATGTAACCATATTTTTCTTTCATTTTATCTGTATACATTTTAAAGAGATGTTCTATTATTATTATAGAATATTTAGTAGGATATTGCTTATGTTTAGATTGTATAATTGCTGACATTGGTGTTTTATATATATTCTAATGAAAAATAATGTATGAAAAACAATAAAACTTTTACATTTGATCCGTTGTTATGCAAAGTTTAGTTAAGGTATTCCTGTGAATTTTTCTTATTTTTAGTCTCTTATCTCCCTATTTTATTACCCTAATTAATTATTTATTAATTTTATTTTTTTAAAATAAAAATATATAAATGCTTACCTATAAATTGCACAATTATTAATAAATATAAATGTGCATATAAAAATTATAATAATACATAATAATCGGAATTAAGTATAAAGTATACTACAGGAATAATTTAAAAGAAATTTGTTACAATATAAAAAATATATATTAAAATTATAAAACGAAATATTAATTAAGAATAAAAGGCATAAAAAGTATGTTAAAATAATTAAAAAAATTATTTTCAATATATTTAGATGAAGAAAAAACATATTTTTTAAGAAATAATTTGAATTTAGGAATCTACCTAAGTTCATTATATAATTCCTGATTTAACATTAACAATTTAAAAAAGTAAAAAATATTTCTATGTTTTGCATGAGACATGTTCTCATTATAATATTCGTTTAAATATTCATGAAATTCATGAATAAAACAATAATTAATAGTAATATTTTGATAAAATAACATATTTTATCATAAAAGAAATCATATGGTATTGTGTTTTTCTGAAAATATCTGTTATAAAACATATTATATGACATTTATTTTATACAAATAAGAGTGCTTTTATATTCTTTTGCTGAAACTTCTAAAACGCAAAGAATTCATTAAAATATTTTCACTGAATTATAAACATTAATACAGAGAAAATACTCAACATAACGACGAATAATTAGTTCTGTGATTTAACGGAGTTTAAAATTTAATTAATGGAGAGACATACATACATTTTAATAAACAGTTGGCCCATGTGATCAACGCTGTACTAAGTATGAAAATTGTCACTATTTCGAACAAAAAATTAAAACACTTAAAATGTAAGTTTCTGTTTTTTATGAAAATTTGCTTTTCTCTATTACAAATGTAATAGAATATATAAAGAAAATATATATATATAATAATTATAATAATACACATAGGCATCTGCAGAACTCTATCCATAGTCTAGAGTTACAAAATATTGCTTATATAATCTAAATTACTTCAAAAAAATTCAGTTTTAGTGATTTTAAATCATGAAAAATAATAAGTAGAAATATATTATTATATTATTTATATTTTCTTATGAATATTAAAGCATAAAAGAATTCTTCTAGATAAAATAATTTGCACATTGTAGTTTAGGATTAAATTATAATATAACTCTTGATACTTCGTTATAAAAATACCATTAATTAAAAAACATAGAAAATTAAATTTAGGTTCGTAATATTACAAGAAATATAAAGTAATACATGAAATAAAACTCCTGAGTACTGTTTTAATTTGAACATGAATTATAAAGTTCCATTAATCTTTTAGAGAATGTAACGTTACTTTATAGAATGCATAATTATAGTGTGGCATAGATATTTTTGTTTTTATGACCTTATTCTTTTTTCTCTTTTATTATATAATTAGCAGACATTTCATTTTGGCTAAAAATTATATAATAATATTTAAGATAAATAATTTCTAATTTTTCCGGCACTATTACGTGGGGAAATTAAAATATTTAATTCAGATTAAACTGCAACATTTAATAAAATGTTATACTTCTTGTAACTTTATCTAAATATGCATAACATATTAAAATTTATTTAGTTAATTATAAGGGAATTATATATGTGATGGTTTATTGTAAATTATATATAATTGTACACTATTTTTAGAAAATATATATTAATTATAAAGTATTAATTTAAATATTTATTACATAATTTCATATTTTATTTATATGAGATAAGTAAAGTATTTGGAACTTTTTTCCCATGTTTCTTTATGTTATGTCATAATCTTTTTTTTTTTTTATACATTACAAATGTGTTCAGGTTGGTTATACATAACCTATCACTGCAATTTAATGAGTGCTCATAAAAGGAATAAAACTGTATAAGTATTTCGAATAGGAAAATATAAAATTGAATAAATCATGAAAAAATATTAAAAAAAAAAATTCAAACCTTTATATATTCTCCATAAAATATACAGAGTTCTGTATACATCTAATACTTAATTTACATGAACTATGTGATATATATAAAAGAAGAGAAGTAAACTGAAAAAAAATTATTCAATATTTTTCTGATTATAAACTGATGATTATATATTCCGCAATTAAGGTATATTTATTTTATATATGGATTATCCTTTTTTTGTTTTGAAAAGATAGTATATTACCTTTTAATATAAAATAGAATAAAATATATGGAAAGGAATAATTGCAATATATTTTTCGTACTTAGGTATTTTCATCAGTAATGATTAATTTTTCATATATATTTATTATTAATGATGCAGAAATATATACACGCTTCTAAAATATTTCTATTTTGCTTTTTTAATAATATAAGATAAAATATTTCGAAAAGCATGCTTTTTAATTATTATTTATATATATAATTATATTATGTATTATTCTTTATATTAGTATATATTTACACTAACGAATAATTTAATGAGTTATTTTTTAGGAAATAAGGAATAATATTTTTTTGGAATAACATGATGAGAGTATGCATTAATAAAAATTTTAACATATATTATATTTTATTTTTACAAATACATTTTTCACAATACACATATATATGGTATAAATGATTAAAATTTTGGTTATAATATAAACGTCATATTTTAACTTTATTCATTAAATTAAAAGGAACAATATGGAAGTAAGAAATCATTGTTGATACATTCGAAATATTTTGAATTAAATATTAGATTAAATGTTCGATATTAATATATAATAAAAATATATATATTAATTCTTATGTACAATTAATGGATTATATTACTTGATATTTCCTACTTCAAACTAAAATGTTATTTTAAAAGTGTCATGTGTTTAGTTTGAATTTTTCCCGAATATAAAATAATGATACTACTATAATGTTATTTTTTTTTTGTATATTTATCTTTTTCTTTTTATAAAGTTATACGCTTTAAGGCAAATGTATATATTTATATAAATCGATCTTTCTTAACTCCTTAATAATTATATATCCTGTATTTTTTTATGTAATTAATTATTCATGGGATCATATGCTATGTAAAATCGATTACTGTTTTCAGGATTATCTAGATACTGTGAAGGGACCTCTGAAATCATTTCACTTATCTCATCGTAAGTGTTTTCATGTGAAATAATATTTCTGTTTTGGACATTTCGTAGCATGTTTCCTATAAATGAATGCTATTTTTATAAATAAGTATATATATGTGTATAAATATATTTACTCTATGCTAAGTATATTTACATGATAATTACTTGTTAAATTTTCATAGATAGTATGAATTTTAAATTGATTATTTAGTATACTCTATATAGATACAATCCAGAAAGACAGGCTCCCAATAATGTAGAAACTGAAGTAAACGCAATTTTTGTAGGTGAATTATTGAATGATTCTTCTGGATTTGCTCCAGATGACATGGGTTGCTGATAACCATAGGAATATCCATACCCATATGAGAATGGTAATTCATCAGTTTCAATCTCAGTCATGATACCTCCGTTGCATATAATATTAGGAAATATTTTTCCAAAATTTTTTAATGTACAATTATCATCAATATGAAAATCAGAATCATTTTTGTAGGTAGGGTAACTTGAAATTACATTATGGAAGAAAAGTTTTCTTTCCTTAACGTGATTAGAATATTTACAACATGTTGTTTTATCATATTGTGCTAATTTCTCTTTGAAAGCGTTCTTATTTTCACAATAATCATCTAATTTCTTTATTATTTCCATTTTACTAGTGTAATCTTTCTTATCTCTTTCACATTTAAAGTTTAATCCGTTGCTTAATAATTTCCATGCGTTAAATTTTGCGTCTAAAAATTTTTGAAAATCACTTATAATTTCTGTGACATTTTCTGTATTTTTAGTTATTCTCGTAATATAATGTAATACGTAATTAATATAGTAATTCAAGTCTCTACAACGCTTATCCTGCATATTTTTTGAAATATCTATGGATTGACCATCATAAATCTGGACAATTTGCCCATCAAAATGTTTAATCCATTTTTCCATATTATCAATATTTTCTTCTAAAATAACAGCATTTTCAAATTGGAGAAAATTTGTGGCTGTTTTCCATTTATCATCAAAATCGTTTGCAGGGAGATCTTTTTCACGTAATGTCTGAAATAATAAGCATAAAAAGAACATTCATGAGTATCTGAACTTAGGAAAATAGTTACATTTTTCATTACGCAAAAATTTCATTATTAAAATTAAGAATGATAAAAGTGCATCCTCATAAAAAGGGAAAAGTACACATTCAGAGTAACCATGCGATGACATATTTAATTAATATAAGTTAAATGCCTATTAGTACGACTTTCTGAGTATTTATGTAAAAAATTAATATAACAATTTAAAAGATTTTTATTTTCATTATTATGTTGTTTAAAATACAGAACATACATGCACAAATCCTATTAAAAATATTTGACACCTTATTGTAATAAAAAGTTAAAATACCATGTAAATTTTATTTAAACAGTATTTTTAATTCAGAGATAAGAATATAGAATTATATTTTAAAGAATATTTATGTAAAAGTGAATAATATTCGATGATTAAATTATTTGTGAAAAGCTGATATTTATAATATAATATGCTATAATATTATTTAGCTATTTACGTAAATATGTATATATGAATTTTATAATTTATATAAACTAGAAATTTTTAGTAAATTTCTTCAAAACTGAAATAATTGAAGAATATCTCATTTACATAATAAAAATTTGTACTTCTTATTTTTTTTAATATTCATAAGTAAAGAAAGTATACGTACATATTACTTTAATTAAGCATATTTTTTTCCTTATAGTGGGTTATATCTGTGATATATTTAAATGTTACATAAAATAATTAATTATATCATTTTTATTTGTTAAGTTAATTGTACATTTCTTTTGTATTACTTTTTTTATTAAAATAGAAAGTATATAACTGCCAGTGTATGCGTATTATAGAGCATTGTATTCAAAAAATTAAAACACATTTGACATGGACACATTAACAAAAATAATTAAAATCATTTATATATTTACATATAACTAATGTATTATAGATGAAAAAAAATGATTAATGAATTCATGAAAACTTTATCTACCTTGAATGAAATTTCCAAATATTTAGAAATAATTATAACTATTGTTTTTTAATAAATTAACTCGTATTGATAAAATATGATAAAATTATAAATTAGTAAAGGCGATAACATAATTTTAGCAAAACATTTATTCTTTACTAAGTTATACAGAATATCCTTAAAAAGGATCAAAATAGTTAGGTAGATAGATAAACCAATTAAATAAAAATATATTTAATAATTATTACAATTAAACTAAGAAAGCGTAAAATAATACATACAAAATATTTTTATCATATTATATAATAAATTAGCAAAAATATACATAATAAAAATTATAGTTATAGTAAATGTACATTATTAATTTTTTAAAAATATTCAATATTATTTGTATTATTTAAATAATTATTATATACGTGTGAAAAAATTATGGACAAATATAATGAGCAAATATTAAAAGGGTTGTAATATAATTTTAAATTACTTATAAAAATGCATATTTAAGAATTTTATAAATATATATCTAAAATGATTTTATTCAGACTATGGGAATAAGTCATACTTTCATTTTGAACACATTATGGATTTCACATAAAATTCATCATATGCAATATTTTCAATAATAACATTATCTTTGATATAAAAAATTGCCTAAATATTTATTAGAAAGAATAAACATTTTCTTATAACATATTATACGTGAACATTACGTTAAGTCCTTAATTAATAAGCATTATGTAGGTTACTTTTTTATATATTTTATTTATGTAATTTATATGATTCATTTTCTAATATAAATGTATTGGGTTGTGAACTATACCGTAGTTATTACACACATATATATTCTGTTTAAATGTTTTTTCTAAATTTTTTGCCTGTTATAAAGTATCAATTATACAAGCTATTGTATTTCTATTATTAAAATATTGATATATTAAAATTTATGAAAGCGTATTATTTGCATTAGTAAGGTTATTCTATTTTTTAACCGATTTTTTATAATCTTATAAAAAAAGAATAAAAAATATACAAATACAGTTGTACTGAAACATCATTTTCTTTTATTATTTATATTATATATATATCAAATTATGAAATAAAATACAAAAGATTTTTTTTTTTTAAATTAATTTTAATATATATATGTTATTATTATACGTATCTCGTAAAATAATTGTTATATTATATACCACTATAAAATGATATTCCGTTAAGAAAATTATTAAAATTTTATATATATTTTTTTTTTTTTACGTGATTACAAAATTATTTGCTCCAGTACATTAACTTATATAAATTTATGATATATAGAAAACTTATTACTGGAACATTTACATTTTAAGATATAAATAAGTATATTAAAATTTTATTTATATTGAAAAACAGCAGAAACTTTTAATATTTTTTTTATGAAATAAATTTTTATGTAATATGTGATTTTATTTAATTTTTCATATTTTTTGGCATATAAATTATATTTCATTCATAGTAATTCCTTTTTCTTAGTTTTTTCATGCATTATAATTAAAACATTTTAGAACTTATATTAGTTTTGAGAATTTTAATTTTATTTATTTTTATGATTAGGGATTGCCTGTAGAATAATATGATATACTGTATTCTGTATTTCCAAAATTAGTGTGTTCTGGTTCTGAAATAGGAAATGTAAAATCATGTGTTTCTTCAATCCCATTAAAAAACCTTGTATTGTCCTTTTTTTTTCCACGGCCAAATAAGGATAGAATATTAGTAAACTAATGTAAGAATGGAACGTAAAATTAGCATATACATCGCTTATTATATAAATTATTAGAAGAATATGTTTGGTAAATTAACATAAATATTTACATTATAAAATGAACTGTTTTTTAACCTTATATAAGTAGAGGATAAAAGAAGATATACCCACAGTTGTACCAACGGCTGAAGCTGCTGGGATAATAGTACTTTTAAGAAAATCAATAGGTTCGTTACTTAAATAGAGAATATTATTTTTATCTCTATATGAAATAATTATCGGGTTTTCATGTGAATCAATGACTAATGGACAGTTATCCTTTGATAGTGCAGAATAATTATATTCTGTCTTGAGTGTTGAATTTTTCCAATATAATTTATCTAACTTATATATTTCTTGAAATTCCTTGAATTCTTTACAATATTCGTCTTCTTTTTTATTGTTGGAACATTCACTTATGCTTTCATAAAATGCTTTTAGTCCTTTTCCAAAAAAATTCGAGTATTTACAGAGTACATTTTGTTTTTCATTAATGTCTTTAATATGGCTATAGTAAAATATCATAAATGCATATATACTTTTAAGTTTATTACTTTCGTACCATGTCAATTCTCTAAATGTGCAAGGATTTGATAAATTCTTGCCTATTTCATTCTTTACACTGTTTTGCAAAGTTTGAAAATCCTTAAGAACATTCATGCCTTTAGCGTCAGAATTTCCTAATTGATCATATAACCAGTATTTAAGATATATACAATGCATCTTATCATTATTAGTAATTTCCTCCAAAATATCATTTTGCATATTGTTAATTTTTACTATTATTCTATGTAATATATTACAAAATTTGTTTGAAATTTCATAATAATGTTCAGGAATTGGTAATCCTTCTATTATTTTTTGGTATTTTTGATCAACAGTTTGATTATATTCATCTTTTTTATTGAATTCTTCATAGAGTTTACCAAATTTTGTAGTTTTAAGAAAATCATACTACTCAAAAAAAAAAAATAAGTATAAAATATATTTTTACTAATGCTTATTATATGAATGAATTTTATATTAAATTTTAGTATCTACAACACATTTAAATATTTTACTGTAGATAGTCAAATTTGCAAAAAATACAAGCACACCTGTTTTTTAAGTTCATCATAGATAAAATCTTTACTATCAGAATAACTTTCCATTTACTTTAATGACATATATTATGAGAATTTCTGTATGTATAAAATAAAAATAACATAAAATAGTCTGTAAAATTATTATATACTAATATACATTAATTTTAATAATAATAAAATATATATTAGTATTATGGTCTTTTCTATTTTAAAGTTTGACTAAATAATTATATTACTATAAATTCAATGCGATAATAATTTTTTAATAGAAAAAAATAAAAAATAAATTTTAAATGCGATAGCACAAATAAAAAATATAATTTTTCTTGAAATAAAAATTTTGTGGACTTTTCTGTGATATCTAACTAATGTGCACTAACATAAAAACAATGTTCTTATAAAGGACCTAGGGGAACTATAAATATTCGTATTACAAAAATAATTTTTTCAGAGTCATCTTTATAATTACGTATTTTAAAAGGAATATTTTGAATGAATTTATATATATGTAATATATAAAATTAAAAAATTATTAACTAAATAAATATTCGAAAAATTCGAATTTGAAAAAATGAAGGAGTAAGACTCTTAAAAGATTGTTATAATAAACAAGAGTAAATAAGTTTTTCTTAAAAACAAATTTTTTTTCGTCAAAAGTTTAATTTTCTTTAATATATCATTTGATATATTCATCAAATTTAGTAATTGTTATATTGTCAAAGTAATATTATAATTGTATTCTTACAGGAATATTAATGCTTTAGTTCATATGTTTATATTTATTAACCTTAAAAATGGATGAAAATTATATTTTCAATGGATATATCGTGTATATAAATAATAGGAATATCTAAAGCAAAATAATAGTAATAAGGAAATAAAAAAGTGTTTTGTAGTAATAAAAATTTTTAGGTTATTGAAAAAATTCAATGAAATGTATTCTCTCTTTTAATATAATAAAGATTTATCTGAAAATTTAAATGAAAAAATAAATATAAAATATATTTGATATATATTAAAAAAAGAGAAATAAAATATTTATTTTGTTTTCAGAAGATACTAAAATAATTTTGAAATGTTTTGATAATTCATGATAAAAAAGTTATTAATACTCTTTAATAATTAGTATTTTTGTATGGTTGAAATTTATTATATAACAAAATATTCATTAATAAGTATATATAATTGTATATAAATACATTTAAATATATTTTGTGGAACTTTTTTGGAACTACGCGTGTTAACTACATGTTCAAATAAATTTATATATGTCATAACCGATTAAATTATCGTAGTTTAAGCATTTTAATGTTTTTATTAGTTTATAAAATAATTTGCGTAAATTTTTTCGAAACAAGAGAAAATGATTTTGTTGTACCTGATATATGCATGGAACACATTTTTCAATAATACGACTGAAGTGCATAGGGAGTAATTTTTTTCTTTATTTATTAATAATTAAGGGTGAATAGAATAAATATATCTTTTATGGGATATGTGAAATATGCATACATATGTTACGTTTCTCGAATTGTACAATATTAATATGACTTCTGTAAAACACCAACAATATAATTGTAACACATACATATGAATATATTTTGAATAACTTTATTGTACATTTTTTCGTAAATTATAAATTGTATGATAGTGTGATGAAATATTCTAATAAAACATAGGAAAAAAATAAAATTCATTAAAGTAATAGTTCATAAAAATTAATATAAATATATTAGGACTAAATATATTGTATAGATAACTCTTCTTTTTAAATATTATTGTATTCAAATTGAAATATGCTTTCTTAATTATAACAATTTAATTAATAATCTTTTATCAGTATTCTTCTTAACACATTTTGTTCTTATTGGTATGTTATATGATTTAAACTATACTAGAAATAAGCATAAACATTTTCAGTAAATGCACGTAAAAATCAATATAATACTTCAAATAATATACTTTTCTTGTGTTTTTTCTTTTAATATGTTATTATATTAAAAAGGCGCAAGGGGGGAAAAATATTATATAAAGCATTAATTAATTATTTATTTAATAACTTAGTGCATGCTAATAATATTAATACATATTGAACATTATGAAATAATATTTATTCTACTACGTATTTTATATATATGAAGAAGTGCAAAAAAGAATAAAAGTTTAAAATATGATAAGTTTTCAATGCAACGAATATTTTGGGAGTAATAATTTAAATTTATATAAATATTTGATTTAAGCCGTTAATATAGAACGCACTTTGTTTAAAATAAAATTGGCGCTCATAATTATAAATGAGCATTTGTTTACAGCATTGTGCATGTTATATATATAATTTTCTACTTCAATATTGAATTTTTTTTATATAATTTACGTAAATTACCAGTTGTGTGAATTATTAAGGAGAAATCCAAAATTATTCTATTTTAATAATTTATATTAAATTTTTTTTTTGTAGTTAATTATTGTAATATTCTAATAGACTGTCACCGATTTCTTTTTATACAAAAATGTCAATAATGTTTTGTTATATTAATATTAAAAATTACATAGTAGTTTAATATATTTCAATGATTCTTTTTTAAGTTATCATATATTCATATTTTTTTTATTAATTTCTTTAATTTATTTCTAGATGATTCTAGGTTATCAATTGGTCTAAATTTTTTTCATTACTTTTTATATTTAAATGAATATATTAATTAATTTCCTTCAATAAATTTTACGTTATCATTTGTGTAATATTCTTATTTATACACATTTTTCTTTTATTTATATTTTTTTATTTTTCTGCTGGATTTTATCTTGTTTTCGTCGAAAAAATGTGTTCTTTGTAATTGGCTTATCCAAGTAATATTATTAGTTATATTTAAATGGTATTTAAATAGGCTGAAATGGTTTATAGTATTCTGTGTCACCAAGAAACATATAGTCTGATACTTGTGTTTGAGATAAAAATTCATCCATTTCTCCTCCATTTTTGTTACTCATACTCGTAGGTTTTGTTCTCCTAGCTTGCGAATCCATGAACATAGAGATTTATACTATTATATAAAGAAATAAAATAGTGAACATGCAATATATTTATTTATTGTATTTGCACATGTAATAAAAGTAATTTGGAAGTTCATAATATATTGATGTGTATTTATCAAATATGTACTTATTCTATATAAAGCAGTAGCAGTTAATAAAACTAGAGCTACACCAAGGACTGAATGACAAACTTTTATCCCAATTTGAGAAATTTCAGATAACAACTCTGTACAATGAAGAACATCTCCAATTCCTGACAAAACATAATCAGATGCTTGATATTGAGATTTTTGAGCTGCTTTAGCATCGGCTATGGAAGCAGCTCTTTCCTGTTCCATTTCTAGATGACATGGTAAATCCTATAACACTAACTCAGGATTATAATTCTCGCCATTATCATAGAATTTGGGCATTTACTTCTATCAGAACAAAGTTTTTCAAAATATTCATAAAGCGAAGTTTTTTCATCGATTTTTTTATAATATTTTTTACATAGTTCTTTAAGGTACGTAGTTATACTATAAAGGTCACTATAATCAACATAATAATCGTACAGTTGCTTTCATTTTTCCCATTCTTTGTGATCAACAATATTTAAATCAGGCTTACATTTTGCATGGTATGATTTAGTTTTTCCACTATATTTAAAATAACCCCATATAAGCTGGAGAACACTAAAACCAGTGCTAATTTCTTAAGTATTATTAACACCATAAATACGAGTTATTTCATCACATAACCAATAATTTAAAAGTGTGGAAACATCGTATCCATTATTTGCATCATTCCATATTTTAGAATTTTCTAAAAATCTTAGAAACTTTTCACAATTTCTTATCATTTTATCTTTATGGTTACTCACAATTATTTTATTACATTCCTCATGATATTTAGATAAATTCGAAGATTCACTGCTCATAGCATCAAAAAAAAATTTTAAGTTTAATTCTTTTGATGAATTCAAGAATAGTCTCTACATAAAAAGCAAATAATAGGAATGAGTAAATATTTGTTTTGTGTTTAATTTTTGATTATTCTTTATGTACATATGCATATTAAAAGAAATAGGAACACAAAATAATTAATAGGAGTAATTTAAAATGTAAAGTACTGAAAAATACATGCATTTATATTGCGATGACATTGTTTAAAATACATTAAAATATAACATTGTTTGATAGTTCAAGTGTTCAATATATATAATGTTTTATAATTTATATATTAGAGAAGCATTGTTTCTATGACAGAAATTTCATCGTGTGTTAGAATTTATAAACAGAGATTTTGTTTATATTACTTTAATAAGAAGAATAGAATATGTTTTATTTATGTGTTTAGTGATCTAATCATTTTCTATTATGAAAATTTTGAAGATGAATTAAATGAAATATTATATAAATGCAAACAAATATTGAATTAATAAAACGTAATACAAAATGAGCAAAAATTAATTTTTTCTTGGGAAGTTGTAAAAATGAATCCGAATCAATATAATCAATTACATGTATATTTATATAAAAATTTTAATAATAAATTAATACAAATATTATGAAAGAGTAAATTTATTCCTTAAATTTGACTTATAAATGAATCTCTATATACTTTGTACTTATGATGTTTATGGATATAAATGCTAATAAAAATAAGATTTTTTTTTTGAATACAAAAGAGAGCACTTTCTTTCGGAATTATGAATACATAATTTAAGAATTAAAAATGCAAAAATAAAATATATTATATGAAAGATATAATTTTGTTTTCAATGCATATAAATATATATTTAATTATTATTTTTGTTATATTTAATTCATATATTCATTAATTGAAGAAATGAATAGTACATAACAGTGTATATATATATTATATGATAAGAAGAATATTTGTTTATACGTTAGACATTACGAAAAGAGCATATATATATTATAAATTTTATACATAGTGCATTTTTTTTTAATATTTTTCAAAATTCAATGTATTATAAAACAAAAAGATGTGCATTTTTAAATTAAGAAAAAGTGCAGAATAAATATAACAAAATAATGCTATGGCGTATGTGTTATTATTATTTATATCCTAGTATTAATTGTTATAAATAAGATAGTGAAAATTGTTTAATTTGCATTATTTTCGAATATTGCAAATAAAATATATACTATATGTAAAAGTATTATTCAGGAAATATGTATTTAAAAATATAAATAGAAAATAGTAATGTTCCTCCTTATATAGATTTTTAAATTAGGTGTAACTATTCCTAATGCCTTGATTATTCAAAATATATCCTGTTGTGAAGATATAATTATATAATCAAGGAATATGTTTATAATAAAAAAGATTAATATAATTTTTCAATTACGTTCGTATTTAGTTTATATCAATTCAAATAAAAAAAGGAAATATATATTCAGTGTTATTAATAAGAAGTAATATATGTATTCATATCTTTAACTGAATACATGTGTTAAAATACACGTTGTTATATAAAATTAATTAGGACATATTATTCTTAATTATAATTTTTATAGAATAGAAATATACGAAAAATGGAATAATATGTAAATAAATTAATATATGTATAAAATAAAAAATTTGATCATTTTAGAACTATAAAAATTTATGATTAAATTAAACTAATGAAATGTGAAAATTTGTAATTATATTTAAAGTATATATTGGCTATGTTGACAATAATATTTTTATGTAATATTATTATAAATGTATTAATGCTATGTTTAACTGTTCATTTGATAAATATATGTTACTAAATACATTGATAAATATAGGTGAATTTTTTCAAAATACTGTTATTTTTAAAGTAATAATGAAATAGTAAGAATCCGTTGTATATTTTTTGCCTTAGTAATATAATACATTTATTCGAGAAAAATTTGTAATGCATAAAAATTTATTACTGTAATATTCTCTATGGAAAAAGCATCGATATTCGGTGTCAAATGCAATTAGGAAGCATTGTATTTTTATTTCCTTTTCTTGAATTTTACATATTTATATTTATTTCAATGTATGGATTCATGTCTTATAATTATTATTATGATTATAATTATTTTTTTACAAATTCGTTATATAGAACATATTTTTCATAGAGTAATTCGCAATACATATGAATATGTTACAATAAGATTTTTTTTTTATTTTTTTTTTATATATAAAATGATGCTATTTTATTACATTATGTTTACACTGATTCATATGAAATATGAATTACTCATTTTAATATTTACATGAATATATGGGTGAACACTTATTTTTGTTTTTCTTTTTTTAGTAATTTGGAATATATACTAATTTAATAATTATTACTATTTTTATAGTAATATGAAATTTTATTAAAATATTTTAGGATATTATTATTAAAAGTGTTATAAAAAAATACAATAAAATACATTACATAAAAATATTTAAATTATATATTTAAATTAGAAATTGTAAATTAATACGTCTGATAATTGTGTAAGAACTGTGTGAAATAATATGAAGGCATGCTAAAGTATATTTGTATATTATAAACATTTTGTAGGAATTAATTTTCGTAAATTAAAAAAAAGTAATAATTAATAAATAAAAAATGAACTATGGAAAAAAAATAAAATCTACTATTACATTAAATACGTAAATAATTAAATATACCAAGCATTATAATATGAATAAATTTCTTTTTTTATTTTATATAAATTAATACATATATATTTTTATACTAAATATTGTAATTATGAAACAATATTCGTATCGTACTATAGTTGAATAAATTTTTTGCTTTTTGTAATATTAGCTTAATAAGCATATATATGTAATAAAGTTACGTGTAAATTTTATTAAGAATAATTAAGAAAACAACGTTTATAATTTTTTTCACACAAATGTAAACGAAATATTAAGCAAACATATATTACAGAAGATTAGGGATGTATAATGCAGTACATAGATGTAAGCAATAAAATTTCAGTGTTTATTTTGCGAAATATGTACCAAAGTTTTTTTTTAGTTTTTCTTATTTTATCTAATTATAATTCATGTGATTTCGATTTAATTTTGTTAAAATTTCCTTAGTATTTTACTACTATTTGTATATATTTTCTAATGAATATTTCAAATGAGCTTTTTCTTCATATAGTGGATATTTTTTTAATTATTGTAGTTTGTCCATAAAGGTATTTATTAATTTTTATTATTTCATCTTATACTTATAAGTCGTAATAAAATAAAATAAATCGACTGCTCTAATTTAACATTTTCCCGCTTTTTATTATTAATAGAAAACATAGTGAAATTGAAAAAGGAATTTTATGCGTACATTGTTTTGTTTGTAAAAATATATTGTTCGCTTATTTTTAATTTTAAATATCCTATTTTTTCCTTATTAATGCATTTACAGTTATATTTATATACTAATTTTTTTTCTTAATTTTTTATTTGATATAAACAAAAGGTATCTTATTCCAAATGATATTAAATTATAAATTTCTATGAAGAATTATATGCTATAATATAATCCCGTATACTCGAATTATCATCCCCAATTTCGTAAGTATTTAATGAATGGCTTGTCTCTTCATCTATATTTTCCAATATATTTTTATTTTTACCTATAAGTCGACGTATCCATGGACCAAATGGTGTAAACTAAGATCGTGATGAAAAAAATGTTACATATTATAATTAACAGTTTTCTATGATTGTAATTTTATATTAAAATTTTTTTAAAAAATTGAATGTTAATATTAATTTTTTTAAATAATATTATTATTAACCTTATACAAAATAGGTAAAATTAATGAAGATATTGATATAAAAGAAAATGGAATTATGGTCTTATTCACTGCGTCAAAACTTTCTACAGGTGGTAAAAGATATTCTTCTCCTTCGCATAATAGAACTTGTTGAATAATAAAATTATGTTTTTTTCTAAAATTTTTTAGTTCATCACAAAAATCATAATCATATCCTTTTATGCATTCATATGAATATTTAGTATATAAGTCAGAAACACCACTAACACAATCCCTTTTTGGAACCGGTGATTCTTTTCCTTCATAAAAATTATCAAGTTTGTCATATATATTAGTAAGTTTAACAAGCTTTTCAATGGTGTTTTCGTTCATTACATTTATATAATTATCAAAATTATATGAACCGTTATATTCCTCATTAAATATTGTATACAAATCCTTGTACAGTTTTAACGTATTTTTATTAGTTTGTTCATCATTTATCACATGAGTATATAACCAATAGAATAAATACTTACATCCATTGTCTCGATAAATAGTATCCGTAGTTTCCTCTATTAAGTGACCTAGGAATAATATGACTGCTTCGCAAATCTTATATGCATCAACACCAGTATTTAAATATTGATTATTAAAATTTTGACAACCATTTATATTCTTTGTTTTTAAATCATTTTTGAAAGAATTTAATTTTTCTTTATACCTATCATTTAAAGTAGCAGCATTATACTAAAAAGAAAAAGAAAATTTATAATTATTGAGGTATAAAATAATATTTTCATGAGAATTTTCTTCATTTTATTTCAATAACACCGAAATATTCAAAAATAGTCTATGAGTAATTATAACTATGTAAAATATAAACATACTATTGTCTGTATTTCAAGTGGCATTGTGTTTGTTATCAGGTTTCATGAATTAAAAAAATAATATAAATAATTTATTGTGTAAATGTAATTATCTATACTAGTAGTCGAGATAAATGCTACACATACATCAAGAATTCTAATTGTATTATTCTTTGAATGTAAATAATTTATTAAAAGTGGTATTTTTTTAATATTTTCTTTTGCAAATTATAACATGTAGAATTATTTGTGATATATAAAATGACAATTTATAATTATGAAAGAATATCTTCAAAAGATATTATATAATAATAGAAAAAGGTAATAGTATTATACATTAAAATATGATTTTTTATTATATCAATTAATATGGTTATTATATAAGCCCATTATTATATTAGAAAATATAAATAACTAATTTTGGTATATTTGCCAATTGCAGTATGTATTTATATAAATTTTTATTTTTTTATTTTACATGTTATGGAAAAATATTTCTTTTCAGCACAAATATAATTTTAATCACAAATGAAATAGTATTTTATTTTGAATAAAAGATACGTTATTGAGCATTTTCCTATTTTATTATTTTTAACCTTATGACAAAATAGAATTTTGCGAACGATTTCATAAACAAGTATTTATTAAAAAAAAATTAATATTTGCACAAGAAAATAATGAATTATTAAAATACAAATATAATATTTGTACATCAATTTATTACTATTTAACTATAAATAATTATGTGTAAAGTTTTCGTTTTAAAGGAAACTTGATAAATGGTATAAAGATGGTAAATAAAAAGAAGATACTATTTTTCTCTGCTCTCTCTGATACTAAGAAAATATCGTAATTAAACTCTTTTTTTATTATATTTAACCTGATAAAATATGTATCTTTTTTCTTAATATTATTTAACATGTGTAATACTATAATTTTATAATTTTAATTGTTTATAATTAAGAATTATGAATAATAAATAAAGAAACATTTATTAATTTGTAATATTTTTAAATGAAATTATTTAAGAACATTCATAATTTTAGCAAAAAAACTACATAAAATCAAATTTGAACGGATGCTAATTTAGGAGTTCTATAATATATATATTTATTTTAGAGAAGCAATTTATAATATTAATTTTTATTTGAGTGGATAATAAAATTTTTTTTAAATGAAAAATCTTATGTACTGTAATTTATGTATTTTTTACTGTTACCTAATTTCTTTTTACTTTTATTTAATGAAATTTGTATATGTAAAAGTATATTATAATACAAAAGAAAGGAAATGATTATAATTTAAATATATTGTTTTAAAATAGTATTTCTGTGCTATATCAAGAAATAATGAAACATTATTAGTAAAAATAACTATGTCGTTATACTTAAATCAGTTTAATTTCCTTAATGCTAAACCAAATACGTATCTAAAATGATAATGAAAATGTGAATAGTAAAAAAAATTATTATTATTCATATAAATATGAAATATTTTTCTTTCATTATAAACTATTTCTTTTTGCATAATATATATGTAAGAGTTTTTATTTATAATTATTTCTTTGGGGGTTTATAAATGAGAGAACAATTGTTACTTAAATAATAATACAAGAATAACATATCTAATCGTAAAATGGATGTATTATTATATATTATAATTGGGTATTTTTATATTGACACTTATATTATTCATCACTTAGATGGTATATCTAAAACGATTTGAAATACAATTTGGGCCTTTTAAGTTGTAATAATAAAAATGCATATTATTATTTTAATTTATTGTCAAATGTGTTTTTGTTGTTGAAGTGCATGTACTTAATAATTACATTTATTTTTGATGACATTTTAAAGTTTATGTGTTTATGAATTCAACATTCTTACTTATATAAATATATTTATTGACATTATGTACTTTATTTTTTTTTATGTTTAAAAAAAGTTAATATGATAAAAGGAACTTTTTAATCATTTATGTAATATTATTTTTTCTTCTATCTCTTTTTTTTGGTATTTTACTTATCATTTATTTTTATTTAAAGAGTTGTATATTTGCATTGTACATGTGAAGTCCGTTACTGAAGCATAAATAACTAAAATGAATGTAAATTAATATTAATTATTTATGTTATTTTCATATATTAATAATTAAGCGGAAAAGAATTAAATGAATCATGTAGTATATATGTATATTTTACTGAAATATACCATATTACTGAAATTACACCATATAAATGGAATAATATACGTGGAACAAAAAAAAAAAAAAAAAAATATAAAAAGAGCATACGAAAGGAGTGTTAAAAACAGAAATAATAAGTTACTACTGAATTAACATGCTATTATATGCATAAAACATTGTAACTTTATCCAGTTTATATAATTAAAATTTTCAAACATTTTTTTACCCTTACTTGATCAAATTAACAAATATGATATTAATTAAATTATGGTTATGTATATTATAAAATTATTAAAAACATATAAATTGATTACGAATTACGAATTTCTATAGATATATTCTTTAAGAATAAAAAATGTATTGTGTTTTAAAATTGGATATATATGATCACTTAGAAGTAACTAAAATTAAAGCTATTTCATATTACTATATATAAATAATAATATAAATATTTAGTTTTTCCCAAGAATCATGGAAAAAGAAAATAATAAATATTACAAGGGGATCTTTGTTAGTATATTTTTGTGATGAAATTGCTTTATATATTGATTTAAAGGTTTTTATGTAAGATATACTATGATATTATTTTAAAGTAGTTTATATATTGAAGTCATATAGTACAGGTGATACAGTCATATTTTTTGTTAAATTAAATTACAAATTCATATTCTGAATTATATGTTTAATTTAGATATAATAAAATCCATAAAACATATGATTAATTTTCTAATATGATGAAGACATTTAGAACACAAAACTTTACGATTATGTATGATTAAATTGGTAATTTACAGATAATTGCTTTTATTTTGCTCCATGTTATAGATTCACATTTGATTTTCTGATAATGAATTGTTTATCTAGTTATTATGTTTTCGGATATATTATATATGTATATTTTAATATTAATTAATTTTAAATAATATATGTTATCAGTATTTATTATATTGTACAAGCAAAACATGGATATACTGTTAAATGAGGAAAATTACGAATTATTTTTATTGATACTACTAAGATATTCATGTATATTTACCATATAAATTATCTATTTATTTTTAATTCTTTGGTTTTCGTCATACTCTTTTTTAAGTTGCTATGCGGTGTTCTCGAAAATGATTTATGTTCAAATTTTTTCTTTACATTCCAATACAGTTCAGATGTTATTTTTATAAACATTCCTATTTTAAAAATATATATATACGATGTTATAATTCCTAATTAGATATTTCTTATTAATTCTAACCATAGGCTTATTTAACTTTTTTTTAAATTAGTTTTGTTTAAAGTTATATGATTATTACTTTTATCCTAATTAATAATTTCACGCAGAATTATATGATATGTGGTATGCTTTCATTTTCGTAGATGTTGGTATATATTCATGATTGTTTACTGACGTATCTTGACTTTCTTCATCTGAATTATATAACATTTTTTTCATTTGAAGTACTCGCGGACGGAGAAATAGTCCAAATGGAGTAAACTAATATTAAGAAAAGAAAATAATAATTTAAAAATTAAAAACATTTATGGTTCCTTTCGTTTTTGTATATATGCATTATATGAATAGTCATACATATGCTTATTTTTCCAAATAATTTTTATTAACCTTATAAAAAATAAATAAAAAGCAAGGTATTATTAATATCACAATGCATGGAATTAATATGGTTACAGATGAATTATTCTTTTTAGGAGGAGTTAATATTTTTAACGTATCTGTGCATACCGTTTTTACAGATTTCATATGTGTTTCATATTCGTGTTTAAATTTACCTAGATCATCGCAAATATAATCAATACTATCTTCATAGCAATTTTTTATGTAATTATCATATATAGAAGAACATTTCTTGGCATTAGCACAGCATTCGTCAATGCATGATATTTCCTTCGATTTAACTTTACCGAATAATTCATGCATATCGTATATATCTTTCAGTTTTTTTAGTGTAACTTCATCAATAAGTTCAATTGTACTATAACACACATCATTAAAATTCGTTATGAGCCCAGAATATGCATTTATCAAATCAGACTTCGAAGATTTAGCAAAATTGTAGTAACTCTCATCCGAATTTAAAATATAGTTTAAATGTGCACAACGCTCATGGGTATCAGTATTAGATTTTGTGTTATGTAAGTGATTTAAATATTTTGCAACATTATAGCAAAGATCCCTGAAGTTACTATTACCTTTAAAATGACTACTTTCAATTGAACTACAACGAACATGATATGAAGAATCATTGACTGACTCTCTAATAACCTCTTTAAACTTTTGTAAATATTTGGGAAAAGAACTCAAATAAGGATACTAAAAATAAATATTTTTAAATACATATATTTATATATATATATATACATATCCTGAAGTAAATTCAAATATTTGTTATATTCATATAACAGTGAATAAATCAAATAATATTCCACGCATAATTATAAGAAAAAATGAAATTTACATAATTGTCTCCGGGTACATTTATAAATTCTTCATCTTCCTCACCTTCAACCATTATATATTAAAATAATCAAATTAAATGATATATTCTTGTTTACGATTATGTGAAGATTTTCGTTTCTCGATCAACCGGAAACAGTATATTTATAAATAAAATATATACGCTTATTATTTGGAGAATTTAGATAAAATATATCTAATATTTACTGTTCTTAACTATGCATTTATAACTTAAATAGA
Organism: Plasmodium ovale wallikeri; assembly: GCA_900088485.1. Classification (NCBI taxonomy): domain Eukaryota; phylum Apicomplexa; class Aconoidasida; order Haemosporida; family Plasmodiidae; genus Plasmodium; species Plasmodium ovale. The sequence goes on from FLRD01000470.1 coordinate 181,260, forward strand.
ATACTTACGTTTTTCATTATATATACTAAATATTGTAAAATTCAACAATAAGAGAGCGAAATATCTGTTTATATAATTACAGTTAAATAATTTTATTACGTAGTGATCATTTTTTTATAACATATTAATGTAAATAAAAATTAAAAAAAAATTATTTAAATAGTACATAATAAAATAAATTTGTTTTAATTTTAATTTGCATAAACTGCAAGGAATTTTGAAATATATGCTTATAAGGGTTTATTTTGCTTTAAATTTTTTATATAAAAAAATATGAATTATCACAGTGACTATAAATTGTTTTAGATATATGCTTATTTGTATTAAATGGTTAAAATAAAAAAAATGAAAATTGATGCTATACTAAATATAAAAATCTATAATAATACATATACTGTCAATGGAATTTAAATATTTTTATTATGGAAAAAATTTTAATATGATAAATGAAAAAGACGCATTTGCAGAGGTAAAATATATCTCAACCTGCAAGTTTTTTATTACATGAAGAACACTATTAATAAAAAGCATATATTATTCGTGATTTTATTACTTTATGAATGATATAAAATTGATAATTATATTATAATTTTCCTGATTTCTCTCCATTGTATCCTATAAAAAAAAATGTAGTAATATGAAATACGGTATCATTACAATTAAGAGGTATACATTACTTCCTTATAGTTTAAGGTATCTAAATATAAAAAAACGAAATACATTATTGCTATTAATTAATGGATAAAACAGAAATAGAATTAAGTGAAATTAACTGTCTTCAAAGTGTTAAAAGTAAAAGTCAATAAATTATACTTATAAATGTATTGAAAAAAAATGTATTCTTGAAAATTTTAATGAAAGGCTTCAATTTATTCCGTATAATATATATTAATTTTCTAAAATATAACATTCGAGTTATTTATCTAATATAATAAACTATATATAAAATGTAACACTTTGTTATTTTTAATTTTTACATATTTAGTTTTAGGCTTTATATAGTCTTCTATGTGCACTTATGTTAATAATTTTTTTTGAGAAAATATCTAAAAAAGAATTTATTCATCCTCATATATTTTTCTATAAATATTATTAAAATATTCTATGATGCTTTATTTAATATAATCTATTTAGAGCATGAAATTTCTAAAGTGTATGTGTTCGTGATTTTGTTGTTTATATTTTGTAGCTGTATCACCCCTGGGATATACAAATAAATTGTCATAAAAATTTATAAATAATATTTTATAAATTTCACGCTCATAAATTAAATCATTTATATTCTAAACATATGATTTATCATTCAAAAACTATTGCATTAACAAAAAAATTCATGCAAGTATAGTGAAAAATATGAATTATTTAAATAGAAAAAAATATATGAAAAGGCTTCAATATTATAGAGTGAATGGAAATTAATACACTTGGAAAAAGTTAAAAATAATTTATTTTAAATTGACATATTTGTTGATATATATAATTACATTTATAGTTTGTTATTTAAAATAAATATGAAATAATATATAAAAAATATAATAATCTATTATCTAACGTTGATATAATATAAAAATTTTAATTGTTCTATATTTACAATAGATTAAAAAGAGAGAAGTCCATTAGAACAAATAACATACATATTTTTTATTTTAATAACGAATAAAATTGGTTATATAATGGAAATTGTTCCTTTTCTCTTGTATACATATATATAAGCCGTGGAAAACATGGAATAATGCATTTTTGTAGGATTATACATTTTATAATGGTGCATGTAATTTTGTTTTTATAATATTAAAAATTAGTTATAAACTATGAACCAATATATTCTGCGTAAAAGTAATGTTATCAGCTTCTGAAATTAGAATAAAGATAAATAAACATTTTGGTTATATATATGACAATGTTCCATAATAATTATTACTAAAAATATTTTTAAGGATAGATATTATCTTTAATCAAATATAAGAAGATAATAAATATATTAAAATATAATACTTAAGTTACAGTTTATTCTTTGAGATAATATTTTTATATTTTTTTATGTTTATACGTTTTTAATTTTTTTAAGAATTCTTTTTATTTTGCTTATATTTTTTCTCGGTTGATTAAAATTAAATACTAGTTATAATTATGATTATTTTATTCTTTTTTCTTTTTTTTTCTAGAATAATTGTAGTGAATAAGTTGTCCTATTTTTATATATATGAATATGAATATTTTATATAAATAAGTGATATTAAAATAATATTTGTCTTGTAGAAATCTACTACTTAAAAAGACAACACAGTAGAAAATGAAATCATTTTTTTGTAAAATATTGCAACCTTTTTATATAAATGCTTAGAACAAAGAAACATTCGTTTGGTAAATATAAAATGTATAAGATATCCAATAATTTGTAAACTTTTTATAAAATTGTTTTACCTCTTCATAAAATATTTTTTTTGGAAGTGAATACTGTGCTTGTATTTTTTACTAAATATTGATTAATTACACTAGATAGTTTAAATTCAGTGATTAACTAATTAAATGTGTATAAATATCATTTAATTTGGAATGTCATTATTAAAAAGGGTTGAAACGACATGAAATATTACAGTAGAAGTGGGAAAATAACATATTATTAAATTATGGAATTCTTTTATTTTTCTGAAATATTAACCACGAAAAAATCCTCGGGAATAGATTTTGGAGAAATTATTTTTATATAATTTAATCAGTAGATTTCATTATTCTATAATTATATATATTTATTACAAAATTTAATAAATAATTAACAAAAAATCAACTAAAAAAGTAGGGTAAAAAACACAAAAAAAATTAAATAGTATATATATAATTATGTTTTTACGTAGGTATCAACTTGATTCACTAACAATTTGATAGTGGGAATCATGTTATTAATAGAATACCATATATACATATGTATATGTAATATAACCAACTAAACTTAAAGTATAAATTGTGTCATGCAAATTAATATGTCATTAAGTACGCATCCACTAGGAATATAACAAAAAAAATAATATTGCCAAAGTAGCAAGTATTTACGTAACAACTCATGATAAGAAATTAAAAAAAAAATTATTCTTTTATGTAATCTAACATCTTGTATTTGAAGTATCACAAATTAGTATATACATTAAAATTTTTTTTTTTAACATTTTTACATTTGAATTTATGTATCGATCTATATGTTATTTAATGAGTAAAAGTTTCATCCTAAGCCTGTACAGGATAACGAATTATCATCTTTAGACATACTTATATATTTCTCTTTACAATGATATAAATTTATATAGGTATTCATTATATGTTTATCTTCATTAGAAATATTTTTATTAGTAATGTATTTTTTTTTTTTCCTAATAATTATATTCAATAATTCGTTTATTACTCAATATATAGTATAGATATTCTCAAAAATTCTATAATGCAAATTACATAATAAACAAGGAATTAATTTGGAGCTAAATATACTATAGTGTTTTATTAGCATTATGTTAAATATATAGTGCCTTTCCTTCCTTTTTTATGTATATCTTTCTTTTTAAGCGTTCATATATGATAATACTCTTAGTATTTCATTAAATAATTATTTCTAATATTTCATTCATTCACTATTATATGCATTTTATCTATTTATTGTTAATTTTTTTAGTCACTTTAAATAATGAATTTGTTGTAATTTGTTACATTTGATATATTTAACTTTTTTCTTTCATTAATTGTTATATTTTTTTTTATATTCTTATATCATATTTAATTTCCATATGTATTTTCACGTTATTAGTCTTCTAGGTGTGCATAAGACAAATACATGTTGCTTTCATTAAAATTTGAAGGTGAATACATAATTCTCTCTAATTCTTCTTGTATTTTCTGCCTTTTTTTCTTTTTCTTTTTACTGAAATGATTTCCTAAAGGTGTTAACTAGAATAAAGGAACATACAATTTTTTCTATGGAATTATATATTAATTATAATAAATAACTATAAAAATATTAATACTATCATTAATACATATTATTTATTTTACTTTAAAAAGGGGACTTATTAAAAGAAGAAATCCTAATATAGATAAAGCGGTTATTATATACATTTTAAGTGAATTAATAGTCGGTTCGGCTTCAGTTGTGGATGAATCTTTACCATCATAAAGTACAGTTGTTCCACCAACATATAAATCTTCATTAGTAACAGTATCACCAGTTAGTGTAGTTACTTCACCAGGATCATTAAAAGTTTTATGAACAACTGAATTTGTATTGTATTTCCGAGTTTCTTCTTTTTCAGATATACCTGCCTGCACAGAAGTATGCGTAGAATGTAATTGTCCTTCAGCTTGTTTCCCCAGAGATTGATGTTCATGATCAGCTGATTGTAACTGATGTGTCATTTCTCTAACAATTTTCTGATGTTCCCCAGATCTCTCATACTGAGAAGACCCACTTGCAGAACATTCCTCTTCTTTACAAGGTAATTCTTGTTTAGGAATTGAATTTAGTGCATTAGATTCCAGTGACACTGCAGATGATAGTCCTGCATTATCTAAATTCTGTAGACTGAGTGTATTCCTTGGATTAGAAATATTATTAGCTCTAGTTGGCAAAAGAGTACTTTGTTGATCACCTGTTCCAGCATTTTCAGAGTGATTTAAGGTAGATTTATGCTTTGTGTCAATTTCTTCTGCTTTATGAACACCAGAATCAAGGACCTTACTTCCAGGTTCTTCTGGTATATGATCCCCTAAACTAATTGACGGGGGTAGAATAGAATATGCTTCTGAAGTGCCTTGTTTATCTGTTTTTCCTTGTTCATGAAAACTTTTTTCTGTTTCTGCGGATATTTCAATTCTTTTGAATATTTTTTTTATTTCTTTTTCTAATTTTATTATTGAATCTTTAAAACCATTTTCCTCTTTAAGTGAATCATTTGTTTCATATTTTGGATCAAGATATTCCTTTTTTTTTGTTGTTAATTTCTGAATACATTTATTATATTTAGGTGATTTAGTTAATTCATCTTTTAACAATGATATAATAGTTTCATAAAGATATGAAAAACCGTCTTCATAACATTCTTCAATATCATCTTCATAAAAATCTAAATACTCACCTAAATATTCGCATAATTGGACAAATTTCTCATCTTCCTCTTTTGTTGCATGAAGTTCAGCTATTTTGTTAGTAACGGTTAACTGAATATCAGATAATAGGTTTATGCATTTATCTCTACGCGATGTATCCGCACTACTAGTACTCACAACACGAACAGTTGCCATATTCTATTAATTATCAATATAATTATTATCCTTTATTTTGGAAAATATAAATAATTTTGGTAAAATTTAATGTGTATATGTAGATACATTTGCGAAAGAAACTTTTATTGTTGGGTATAATACTTTAGACTATTATAAGTAGATGGGTGTAAATAAAAATCTTCATATAAAAATCGAATTTATATATCTTAAATTATCATTAGCACGTTTTTAACGTTAATATATACTAATTTGTATGAAATACTAAAATTTATAACTACATAATTATGTGTGAAAAATTGAATAATTGATCTCTTTAGTGTTTCCTTTAAATGTTTGCTGAATGGATATATTATAAATATACATAACTCGTAAAATATATTATAATAGTTCTAAAATTAAATTATAACAAAAAATGTGTTTTCATCTAAAAATGCACATTACAAAAAAAAAAGGAGTAGCACTAAAAATTGCTTCGAAAAAGTTCTAATAAAGGAGATAAGTTTTATTTCATAAAATCATAATATATATATATAATTGTGTCACATATGTAGTCCCTGATATTAAAATACGCAAAAAAAAAAAAAATACTTATGATATAAAATTTATTTATATAATAATTTTTCTTATGTTTTGTTCTCATTAATATATATTTTGTAAACATGGTTATTAATGAGCGCAGTTAAGTTTCCGTGAAGGTAGCAAATAATTTTATATTCATTCAAATGTGTCATTGTATCAATTATGTTAATATATTAAAGTATTTACAGAGTCTTATACAAAGATAAAAATAATGAATTTATGAATTATTCTAGTGTTATTATTAGGTAAAGGACACATAACTAAAATGTCTATTTTATGCTAAATAAATACACTATATATATGTAATAGGGAAAATAATTATATATATTTCACAGAATTATATGTTATACCTAATTATTTAATACTAAATTCTTAATCATACTTTTACACTTAGTTTAAGTGCTGGGATTTTCATCTTTATGCATAATTAATTGCGTTTATAAAATATTTTAATTATTAGAATGAAAATGCAGTTAAAGGAATAATTAATATGCTAACCAATTAATAGAATAAATATTTAAGTTCTAAAAAATTATTAACTTTTATTAAAAAAATAATTAACTAAAGTGTAAACGCGGAAAATGTATTGGTTATGCATTTCTAATAAAATACTAATGCAATTTATTATATTTAGAAAAATATATATTAAAATTAAAAATTTGAAAAAAACTTCTAGACTTATTAATTATTTTAGAATAATAATTGAATTAACGTAAATATTCGAACTAATGTGTTAAAAAATATTATCCATTTTTTATTTATTTGAGTAATATATGTATGATTCAATTTTGTTAGAGCTACGAAACAGAAATAATTTATTATGGAAATTAAAAATTTACAAAATATCCTAGATCATTTTTTTAAGAAAAAATATATGAATTTTTCTAAAATTTATACTGGTTCACACCCACTAAAGAATGAGAAAAACAAAAAAAACATGCCATAACTGAAATATAATTTCGCGAATAATTATTTCAATATTTAAAGTTGTTTAAACAACATTTCATTAATTTATATTATTCAAAATTTTATAATTAATTTTATAGAAATAAATATATTTACATTTTTACATTATTTTTAGGTTCTTTCTCCTTTTTTTGAATTTTAAAGTGTTATAATATTTCTTAAGTTTTGAATACGGTATAAATAACGGGAATTTATTTGTTCTGCTTTATTTTAGCTATAAATGATAACATTTACTTATAGAAATTACTATAGAAGATTTATTACTTTTTTTATAATTACATAATATGCTCTTTAAAAGATTAAAAGAACAACTTTTCCATAGTTTTACAAATATATCAAAATAAAGACTTAAAAAAAAAATACACACAACTATGAATATGATTTTTCTTTTAAATTACTATTTCGTTCTTATATTTTTTCTATTTCTTCCTTATGAGTTTTTAAGGAAAGGAAATTCATTATATATTTATTAATATTTAAAAAAACTTCAAAGAATACTATTCATTCATTCCACTGTAATATACGTATACTGGAAAGTCCATACATTTGTACAACATAAAATGTGATACAAATAAAGTTCATATATATCATTCCCAGTAACATATGTAAATACAGCTTAAATTATATTTGTTTAACTAATTCATATATCCTTGAAACATATATATTGGAACTTGTTAATGTATTTATATTTTATTCTATATATCATATATATGTTTGAAATCAAATATACTTAATAAAAAGAATTAAACTAAAAGGAACATTATAGTATTAATATTATTATTCATTTAATAATAACTTCTTTCATAATTAACAGTATTGTAATTTTTATGTATAAATAATTGTTTGTAAGTTATGGTTAATTAATAGGACTACTTACTTATATAAGACAGGAATTATTGGAAAATTACTCTACATGATCTAAAAAAATGTATAAATGAGATATTTTAATAATTAATTAACTTTTCTTACTGTATTCATTTTCTTATCATAAAACGTTTTTATTCTATATCTAATAAAGAACCATGATTGTTATACAAGAAGCATACTTCTATAAGAATGCGCTGTTAAATTTAATTATATTTAGAGTTTTCAGATATGACATTTTTTTGATTTATTTAAATGAGATTAAACAACACATATTTTCATACACAACTATTCCTTCATTTTTTACATATTTATATTATAATTTTTCTATAACATTATGTTATAAATATTCTACAATTTATATAATTTTATGTTTATATGAATATCATAATTAATACAAAATATTATTTACCTTTAATGTAATTTAAATATAGCATATATAAATCTGATATAAATGAATATGCTATAATACTGATGAATCTTATTTTCTTAAATAATAATACCTTGTATAACTATTACTTGTAAGTACTATGTTCTTTCTGTTTCTTACCTTAGTATATTTTTATAGTCATTTTAAAATATGTACTATAAAGTCAATTAAATATATATATTCTATAACATTTTATGGAAATATATAAATATTTATATAATAATTTCTATTCCTGAAAGATTGTAATATTTTTTTTTCTTGTCTACTATACACATGAACCTGATATACATCTTTCAAATTACTACTATTGTTCATATTGTCCTTGATGATTATATACATTCTAGGAACTGTTTCTCGTTTCTGCCGTTATACTTTTTGTAATACTTTCTATTATTATTACTTTGTTTTTTTAATTTAAATATGACGTTACCAATTGGGTTAATTAAAATATGTTATATATATTCATTTTATGTAAAATGTTTATGTTGGAAAATATAATATTATAATTCAATTTCTTTCTGTGTGTATACATACTTATGTGAATTTCTAGTGAAGTGTGAATTTAGATGTTCTTATGATATAATAATGCTCTAGTAAATTATATTGTTTAACATATTTCTTTTTAGTATTTAAAAAATATCTTCATGTAAAAATTTGTTTTTCTACTATTTCTACTTTTTTGTATTGTTACTTTTGTATAAGTTATGAATTAAAACATATCATGCACTGCACTTCTTTTATTGGCATGATTTATATATTCATTTATTTGTCATTTTTATAAAATTACCCTTTTTTTTTCTTGGCATTTATGTTTCTCGGATATTAAGAGAAATTAAGCAATTTCTTCTGGGTGTTCATTTTTCGTTATCTGTTTCCTATGGGATTGTAACATATATTATGCGTATTCACTAGTGAATTGTCATCTTCAGGTTTATATTTTTCTGCTAATGATTCGTCAATTGTTTCTTCATTTCACTGCTTTATTTTTCTTTTTAAGAAATGCCCATGTATCAATGTTCCAAGTGGAGTAAACTAATTTAAAATGGGAAAAGAATGACAAATTTACTCAATATTCATGGATATCTAATAAGAATATACTACTAATGATAAAGAACAGTATTTCTATTTTTTATGTAAAATATATTTTACTTTATACAAAATGAAAAAAATGCATAATAGTCCAAACATAGGTAAATTATTGCTGTAGAATTGCTCGAATTTGTGGGGTTAGTTTCCTTATCCGGAGAACCAGAAGAACCATATAATGAAGATATACCCCTGGGTACCATTGGAGATCCTTGCTCATCACTCCCTCGTGAACTTTCGTCTTCTAAGCCATGTTGAATTTCGGACCTTCCTTCTTCAGAAGATACCGGTTTCTTTACATGATGACATATTAACCTTGTGCTTTTTACTTTAGGATTATTTTTTTCAATATTCCTATAAATATTGCAGTAAGATGTTGTGTTAACTAAACATTCCCTCTATATATTTTCATTTAATTTATAACTTTGAAGAATATAATTATTATATTCATGACTACATTAATAATCAGATGGAGAAGTTATTACATCGATGGCCTTATGATTTTGAGAAAAGTCATAAAATTTATCAACTGATACTTTCAAATCTTAAACAAAACTTTCTTGTATTCTTCATTTTTAGGATGCATATGTTTTATTAATGAATTAACTACGTTCATAATATCTGCAGAATCTGAAATATTGTGCACGATTTGATATACTTTATCTCCCATCCAGAAATATAAATAATCCCAACGTTCTCCATTATTGATCCCATGTTGTTCTCATATTGGATACATGTATAAAAGCTTTTAATAGACTGTTTTCAATATTGGAAATATTTCTATTTAAACTTGATTGAACTTTAATGATAGTATCAAAAAAGTAATCATAATTCCATAAATATTCATATCCTTCATCCAATTTTGCGTGAAACCTAAATGAAGGTAAATGATCTAAATCTTTATCCTTAAAAATGAGGAGAAAAATCACAATATATATATATATATATATATATATATATATATATATATATATATATTAAGATGATTTTAATAAAATATTTTATTCTATGTTTAATTAAATGCACAATACTGAAATAAAAAATATATGTATATGACAATTTTTATATGAAAAATAATATACTGTTTTAGCCATTGTTACAGTTTCCCTTATATATTTGTTTATGTATTCTAGGTAATAATAATATTTATGAATAAATTTTATTTTTAAACCAGAAAAATGGATAATATGTAATAATATGTAAATATTTAAAAAACAATAACTTTAATAATGAGAACACATAATATAATAAATATTATAATAAATGTCGTATAAGTAATGAAAAAAGTACTTTTGGAAAATCCTCAATACTATATACATTATATTATAGTTATAATAATCATCTTATAAGAACACAAAATATTTTGCATAAAAATATTTATTTTGCGTTCTATACTATGGCTAGTGCTGTTTCCTATGTATTCAATCCTAAAACCACATTTTTCGTTGAATTATGATTTGTTTATTATAGCAAAAAATGTGATGAATTTAAATCATAATTAAATTATATGTATCAGTAATTATTAATTTTGATTATAATTCCTCATATATATCTTAACTACTTTTGAGAATATTAATAAATTATTTACTGAAATATAATATAAAGCATTATTCCTTTATTATATAAAGAATATATAATAACTGATCGATATGTATTCATTGATATTGTAAAAATTAAAAAGCTATTATGAGGAAGTATACAATGAATTATATAAGGCATACTTATATATCTATTATCTCGAATTCTTAATATGTCCCCTTAGGATCTCTTTATTTTACCTTTTTTTTTTCATAATACTTTTTTTTTATATTATAATTCACTTATTATATAAAATTAAATATACATTTTAATTAACAAAATTATTAAAAAAATAAATAAATACATCCTTTCTTTTATTTATTCTTAATATTATGTGTTCTAATAATATTAAAACATTGAAGTTTGTTGAAACCCCTAGAGTTATTGTGTCAATGAAACCTCTAAATGTACTATTTCCATTTTTTACTTATTTTATTGGAACTATACTTAAAATATGTATTCATTACATTTTTTATATTTTTTCTTTTCTTTTTACATTAAAGATATAGGAAGTATAAGAGTTTACATATCACGTGGTAATAATAATGGTAGTATGTTTATTGGATTATGGAATGTTTTTTACAAAATAATTATTATAATGCAATTTTAATAGCATAAATCATTTTTCTTAGTTTTCTTAACTTTTTAGAGCATGAATGTTTAATCTTTCATATTCCTTAAACTATATAATGATTTAATTATAAATCTGACTTATGAAATAATTCTTGTGTAATAAAATAACACAATCTATGAGACTCCATATATTATACATAACGTTTTTATATGTATAAGTGAGATTTTTAGGTTTCATATGAAATTTACATTTTTTCTACTTCATTAAACAGCTTTTCTCAATGAAGAGCATATTCTTATTTTTCTATAACGTTAATAGTAATATTACTTGTTTACAGTATATGGTACAATATAATTAATACAAAAATTTTCAAGTCTTCGTAAATATCTACGTTCTTTTAGTTGTAAGTTTTTTTTTTTTTTAAATATGTATATGTACTATACGAGTAATTAATATTTATATTCTTGCATTAATTTCGTTTTAATTAAATTAATTATTCTTACGTATTAATCACCAGGAGCTGAATGATATATAATAAGAAAACTTAATAATACATTGTATAATAATGTAATTTTTATATATGACTTTATTACAATATAAGAATAAAATTGTAACTGTCATATTTTTAATATATACAAATATAAATACATTGCTTTTCTTCCAACTTTTTTGTTAAAGAAAATTTTAAAAATTCATTTTCCTTAAATTACCATATCATTTTTTGCTTAATTTTTATTTATTAAAATTTTTTGTTCTTATTTTTTACTTTATAAATAAATATGTATTTATTAAAAAAAATGTAATCTAATAAATTGTGTTTCTATGTGCCAAAGGTTAGCTATGCAAGTTTCTGTGTACATACATGTGAATACGATATAATAGAATTATAATAATTTCATAATATGTTTACAAAAGTATATTCGACTTTAATTTATTAAACGTACATGATAAGAATAAGTTTCTAATATTTCGATATAACATGTTATAATTTGTATGTATATATGAATATGAGATAATGAAAACACCTATTAGAAAGAATATATATAATTTTTTATAAATTGTATAAAATAGTGTGTAAATAATGCAATATTAATAAAATTCTAAAAATGTGATATTACAAGTGCACTAGTAGCACATGCTGTGAATCTCCAGTTATGTACATGTAATATATTTCTTAATGTGTAGGAAATGTATTAAAATGTTTTACATTGTATCTATGTACAATTTAGTTACATGTAAAATATTTTAAAAACATTAATTTTATTTTTGTTATAATTGAGTAGTAAATATATAAATTATTATGAATATACTATAATGTATATGTTTCTTTGAGATTTATTATTTACTACGTTCTGTATAAAATGGTAGTAATAAATATTGTAATTATTTAACATTTTTATAATATTTATTATTTATTTTTATCTATTATAATATTATTCCAGTTATAATGAATTCTAATCATATTTATATATTTAATTATATTGAATTTCTTTAATACTCTTAATTAAAATTATAGCTTAACACAGTATTAATATTATGGGGTATTATGTTATTTACCATTACCACATTTTTTATGAAAAATTATTATATGAATATGTTATTCTTTATCATTTTATTATATTATAAGGGAATTTTACATTTTTTATATAATTTTCTTAAAAAAGATACACTTTACCCTTGATTAACATATAATTATTACTTAATAATAAAATAAATATAAAATACAGACGCATGCATGTGACATATTGTAATTTTCTCGTTATATGAATCTTTATGTTGATATATAAATATTAGTAAATTTTTTATAGTAATAAAAAACATTATAAAAAATATTATTTATATTTTTATATGTGAAATTAATTTATATTCTTTTTACATTATAAAAAAGTAAAAATACTTTTCCTAGAAAAAAAATTGTTTGAGGACTGTTGCATAATTCATAAAATGATAACATATCTATTAGTAAAAAGATATTATTTTAAACGAATTTAATATTATCCCATTTTTAATTTATAAAAGGATGTTTTATATATATATGTATTATTATAATATATATGAGTACCTGGATAATAGTTTTTTGTATATTTATTAAAATATATTTTATTTATTTCAAGAATGAATAGTTATATATGCAAATTACATCTGTATAATGATAATGACGGATAACTTAAGATTATGCATTATGAAAGTTTAACGTAAATAAGGCTTAAGTAAAGATTATAAAGTATACTAGACATATTTGCTGAAATTATTTTCTTTAATTAAATTATATTTAGTTAATACAACATTTTTATGCATTTTTATGTAGTAATAGTGCATGCCTGTAGGGAAGAATAATTATGTTTTATGAATTATATGAAATTAAAAAATTTTAACGTTATATAATATATTAGATATATTTTATCTGAAAGAAGAATTTTTAACATTTGATAATATTAAAACATAAAGCATGAAACACTTCAAAAGTTTTCACTAGGTAAATTTAGAAGGTAATTTCAGTAAAAATTTTGTTATTTTAATAAGAACATAGAATATAAGGTTTATATCATTTCATTAGAAAAATATTTGATTAGAAAAGTTTTTAAATTGTTTTAGATGCATGTAACATTTTTACATGTTATTTACTTTTACAATATATTCTTATTATATAAGTATATATGTTTTTATTTAAAAAGAATTAAAAAAAATTCTTTTATGTATGAATTTATTATTTTCCTTTTATTCACAATAATATATATTCTAAATTTGTTACGTATTATAGCATTATAAATTTAGAGGAAAAAATTAAAATATTAATACAGAATTACTGAAAACATATATATTTACATGCATCTGAAATGTTTAAATATATTTTGACTTTAACAAAATTACAGATAAAATATTTTTCATGTTTAAATAGTTATTATTATATTCGTCATAATATATATATTACGGAACTTCTCTTTGCTATATTTCTATAATTTATTATCTCTATAATATTTTATACTATACAATTTTAATTCTAATGTTTGAGAAAATATCATATATTTAAAGATAAGAATTATGAATAGAAATATTGAAAAATTAATAATTGTGATTCTAATATATAATTATTTAGAACATCTTGAATACACAGATATTTCATACATATGAAACTATAATTTGGAAAAATGGAAAAAATAAATTTAATTTAAAAAATTGTAAATTAATAAATATTTATAAAATTACATTGAATATTTTAAGTAGTTATTATTGAATAATAAAATTAAGCATTTCAATTAAATTTGAATTTTTATAAATATATTCATAAAAATGTTGCAATAAACATTTTGAAATGTGCTCTTTCTCTTCTCTGTTGCAATATTTCATAAATACGATTGAATCGAAAGGAAGAATACCATATTTAGAAATAGGACACATGGTAGAACAATATATATAGAAATAAAACAAAGAAAACTGTACAAAATAAATATCCAGGAAATATATAAGAAATGAAATCCTTTGTGTGAATATTTGGAAGAAAACCATTCCAAATGTGAAATAAATATATTAAAAAAATTGATAAAATCTATATGCTTCCGTAAAATAAAAATATTGATAATTAGGATACTAAAGGAATTATGTAAGATAAATACATTTCATAACGTTGTCTTCAAAATTTACATATATTATTATGAATAATAATTCTTGCAATAATTTGATCACGAGTTGAGACTATATCAACTAGGGCGTTTAAGATTATTGTTCATTATTTTATATGGTTTATATTGTCTACTGTGTTTTGAATAGGTTTAGAAGTATTAAATGCGATAATTTTCATATCATTATACATCATGCACTTATAATTTTTTTTTTTTTTTTTTTTGGTATTATCTTTATAAAAATTTTTAATATGAATGAATAATAGGGAAACGTATATGGAATACTAAGGAATATTTTTATTTTTTTAAGAAAATTTTGTCTTAAATTAATATTAGTATTATCATTAATAAAATTATATAAAAAGATTAATGAAAATATTAAATATAAAAATGTATATTCGTAGGCTTCATATTAATTTGAATGATATAATGCTTCATTTTTTTTTACAAGGATATTTTTAATAAATGTTATTTTTATACTTAATATATGTTATAATGAGTTATTCTTTTTAATTCAAATATTTATATTAGTAATGTGTGATTATATAAGAAGGATGTTCTTTTTATAACTAATGAATTCAGTTTTATATGAGTGATAATTTTAGTCTTATTTGTATTAAGCATATAAAGATATTATTATAAAAATTATATGTATAAAAATGTAATATAATTTCACTGAACTAATTTGTTCATTTATATTTAGGACGTAAAAATTCGTCTTTTTTATATATGTTATTAAAATAAAATTTATAATTTTCCATTTTGTTAGCTGTTGATAGTTTTCATAATCGCATATGGAACATTACTAGGTGTTGCATTTAAGAATATTTATATTATTAAAAAATTAGAAGTAATATGTATTATATAAAGTTATTTATTTGAAATAAATATTAATTTTGATGATGAAATAAATTCGCGTCTTCTTATATATTATTTATATATTTTGCAAAATGCATTATTTTTATGTTCGTATTATCCTCATATTTTAAAAAATATTTTTTATTACATTTTAATGCACTGTGTTTTTTACTTTACGCGTAAAGGTCTATAAAATTCATTTATGTATTTTAATAAAATTATATTTTAAGTTATCTAACTTTGTCATTTAGATAGAATATCTTTATTATAATATAATTATCATTTGTTTAATGATTATTGTTACTAATTCCTGTTTATCCATTTGTAACATTTCTTGAAATGTTACTTTGATTAAAAATGCATAAATTATCAATTTTCAACAGACTGGTACGTTAAATTGTATGTGCTGTGTCGTGAATTGTTCTCATGTTCTTCTAATGTATACACTGGTAATTCATATGTTTCTTCACCTAAATTATCTGGCATTATTATTTTATTATTTTTTTTATTACGTAACCTGTATCCAAAAAGAGTCATCTAGCGATAAAATAAAAATATTTTATATAAAAAAATGCAATTTTATCAGGAAGAAAATATATTTTTTTAAAATTATGTAATAATTGTCGTTTAAGGAATGTGATGTATTTTAATGGAATCATTATTGACCTTATGAAAAAGCATTAATGTAAGAAATACGCCTACGCTTGTACCAAAGAATGTTATTGAAAAAGTAGAACCTAAGTTTTCAGATTGAGGACTATGAAAATCATCAAAATATTCTGATGTTTGTTGCGAATTCTCTGTTACACTTACTGCATTAAGAGATTTATCGACGAATGAATGAAACTTTGGAATTCTATGATCACACTTTTTTATATAGTCATCTGCTTTGCTTTCCAAATTACTTTTGAAAAGTGTTAATACTTGGGAAAAATTAGTCTTACCTTGTTGCGGATATTGTGTTATAATATTATTGTAATTATTAACTATAGTAGCGAGATGAACACACTTGGAATAGTCAAAAGGTTCAAGGAGATTGAATAAATTATCATACTCATCATATAATTCATACAATACTTTCTTTTTATTAAACAATTCGTTATTAATATAATATATTTTTGAGTTATATGAATCCAGGTTCTTATATTTCTGCATAAATTCCTTATACGAATTAAACAGTGAGTTATTTTTCTCATCAGAATCCGACCTAACTTCACAATTCAACCAATAATTAATAATCTCAAGGCAGGTATTGTTATCATGACATTTTTTACTAACAGAACGAGTGATATAATCATTAAGTTTATTACAATTTTTAATAAATACAGAGATATTATCTATTTTATTAAGAAAATGTGTGCTAAAAAAATCATCAGGTATTGAAGAAGTAGGTACATCAGCTGTATTTAAAGTGGTATTGAAAAAAGAATATGCCTCCAAGTATTCATACTAAAAAAAAAGCAAAAAATTAATTATTTAAATATATAAAATTTAATCTTCATATAAAGAATATACTACTATTTAAGGATTATTTCCGTTATTTGTATAAAAAGTTATAATATATATTGAGAATAAGTAATAAATATTACGTGTTCAGTCAATGAATTAATTGTCATTTTTCTCTGAGATCTATGTGTTAAGTGGAACGTTAGTCTTAATTCTTTTGCTATTATTTTTATATAATAAATAAAGGAATTTTAAGTCCTTATATATTATGTATATATTATTGTAAGTTTTTAAATTTTAAATATGTATGCGGCATTATGAAAAATACTTTAAACAATATATAGGACTATTTTATAATGACATTATTCATATAATAATAAAAAAAATATAATAAGCATTTTAAAAATATATTATAAAAAAATTATAATATTTAAATAAAAATACTATAGTATTCTGCATATAAGGATTATCTAGTTTTTTGTTTATATAATAATGTTATATTTGTATTAACTCGTTTCATAATGGAATAAATATATTTTAATACTTATTAACATATATTATATTTAATAATTACTTATCTAAATATTTTTATATATATAACTTAAAATGGGTTTTAATGGGATTGTGCCTTTAACATATAATAAAGAAATCGTATTTCTTTTATTATTTTTTTTGATTAATTATTATATGAATTTTATTAATTAATTATTTTCTTAAAATTTTGTTTCGTTATTCATTGTTTTTACAATTGTAAACCTGGCTATGAATTATAAATATGTTTAATGTTATCAAAATTATGTTACGTGTTGATACTTATTTAAATATAAGCCTAATACATAAAAAAAATTATCTCTTTTACAAATATATAAAATAATGAATTATGGAATATTAATCTGAAATAAAATACACCATTTAATTAAAATTATATACCATATAATTAAAAATAATGTGATGTATTTTCCTATATTTCAAACCTCTATTAGAACGCCATATTATTTTATAGCATATCTTTGCAAATTCAAATGAAAGAATTAAATCAGTGTAACAAATTGTAGGAATACATAAAAATATATTATTAATTATTTTTTGTAAAATAAAAAAAGAAAAAAACGAAAAAATCGTAATAAATTCTTATTATATATTTAAAGTATGACTGAAATTGTTTTTTATTCTTAAGTTGATAAAGAGGTGGAAATATATTGCGATAAAAAAATAACAATATAATCTATTTATACATTAGAAATCTTATATACCTCAATGATTTCATATTATAAATATGCTAAAAAGTGTTCAAAAAAATATATAATATATATCATTTGTGAAAAATTTATATAGTTTCTTGTTATATTCACATGATCACTAATATCTTTATAATTGTATCATATAGTTGAATATTATTACAAAAAAATACAGAAAAAAAAAATTAGTGCAAAATTATTTTAAATATGTGTGGAATGTGTTTTCCTTTTTATTATGCTTTATATAGATGAATATATATGTATGATAACTCCTTTTTTTAGAGTAATATGTAGGATAACATTTTTTTTTAATAAAATCATATCAAGAAAAGATATTGTTATAAAATACATGAACTTGTCAATATTTAACTTATAAATTTAATTTATCATTATTTATTATTTCGGAGATGTCAGTAAGAAAATTTAAAGGTAATTTTGAACTTATTTAGCTACAGCAATTTTAACGCACACTAACAGGTTATTTTCTTGTTCCTAATATTTTTATTGTTAAAATGTTTGCATTTCATATTTTCAATTCTTTTTGATTAACTTTTGAAGAATATGTATTCCTTAATGCAACGTGCATGGTTTTTTAAATATAATTACTGAATGCATAATCTCTATTTACATTTTGTTTACCAAAAGTTAATTTCGAAAAAGAATCTTTTGAATGCTTAAGGTATATTTTTTTACTCTATCTCTCTTTTTTTTCTATTTTTTTTATTGATACACTTCATTGAAAGAGTTATATACTTTCATGCAAATATAGTTTTCATTATGAAAGTATAAATTTATAAAATTTATGTGATATTAATATTAATTATTAGTTTTTTTTTCGTCTATTAATATATAATAGAGGTCGAATTAAAAATATCTTCATGTAGTTATGTATATTTTTATTAAACATATGAGTTTAATGTAATTTCATTTTATAAATGTGATTGCACATGTAGTTAAAAAAAAAAAAATTGTAATACGTACTATTTAATATGCTTTTCAATGAATTATATGTTTATACTTAAATTAAACATTGTAATTCAATGCAATACAATAGTCTAATCAAAGAAAGAAAAGGGGCGATATTCATTACAATTCTAGGTGTTCATTAAAATTAGTACACCTAATATAATACCAAATATATTACAGTAAGAATTTTGATATTTTTATATTAATTAATTTTTTGTGGTAAATTTTGAAGGAATACTTTTTAATATATTCTTCAAAAGACGTGAAACTTTCATTTCTATTTTTTTCGATTTTTTTGTCAACATAATTTGGTATGAAATTTATAAATGAGCGGCTTAACTTTAGTTAACTTAAAAAAACTAGTATACTTTTTTATGTTCAAGTGATGGATTTTACATAGGTTGATAAGATATATAGTTTTCCCCGCCATCAAAAAACATATTTCCTGATTCTTGTGCTTCGTCTCCAAATCCGTTACCTGCTATATTGTGATTGCTTCCCGCGAGCTTGCGAATCCATTGGCCTAGCGGTGTAAACTGATACATAAAAGAATATAATAAATATACATATTATGATTATTTATTATTTTTCTGCGTTTAATTTTATTTATAAGTTTATATTTAATTAATAGATTTAAACAAAAAATGTACGTACCCTATACAACGCAGAAGCAGTTAACGCAATTGGAGCTATTCCCAGAACAGATTTACCAACTTTTGTTCCAATATCGGAATTTTCTTGTATCATTCCAGCTTCAGAAGAACGAGCACTATGTCCTGACAAATCAGAACCATATGGATGAGGACCATCCTGCATTCCCTGATCTGAAGTCTCATGAGTAGCTAGAGCATTTTTAACGGCTACCATTTTTACATGACATGACATTTTAGGTAACACTAAATCAGGATTATATTTCATGCAATCGTTATAAAAATCTGGGCACTCACTTGAATTGGAAATGCATAGTCTACCAAAGTGTTTATATAATTCTTTTTTTCCTTCAATGTATTCATAATATTCTTTGCATTGTTCTCCAAAGAAATTAAACGTTGATTTATTTGTGTCATAATCAATATAGTAATCATACAATTCCTTTCTTTTTTCCCAATCATCCTTACTAAGAATTTCGAATTTATCCGTACATTTACTATTGCGAGATTTACTTGTTGGTTTTTCAATATTATCACGAAAGAACGTCTGGAAATTAGCAAAAGCAATATTTCTTTTGTCTTTATCACGAAAAATGTGATTTAATTTATCATATACCCAAAAATTCAAAAGCAAGCAAACATCATATCCAGGATCACTAACATTCCATAGTGGAGATTTTTCTAAATATCTCAAAAACTTTTTACAAATTGTTTTCACTTTATCTTTTTGATTATCAGGCACAACTATATTATCACATTTTTCATTATATTCGGATAAATCGGAATAATTAGTTTCCATAAGATTATAAATATACTTAGATGTTAAATAAATTGAAGATGTCTCGGATAATCTCTATATGAAAGTTAAATTATATTAATACATATATATTTGTCTAGAATAAATTTTGTTATTGTACTTAATAAAAAATATTAGAATGAAATAAAGATAAATATTCTGGGATTCACCAATGTAAACGAATATATGAATTACTCTTGGTCTTCCTTGAGAACTAGCACCTTCCATTATGTAGTGTAAATGAAATTACAATTAAATCCGATGCTTAAATTTTTGTATAACATACGTTTTAACAATTGAATTTCAAAAAAATATTTTTTCTATGAGATATAGTTCAAAGCTGTTTTTCCTTTATAAAAAAATTTGTTTAAGTATTATTAGATTAAGTGGAGTAGCGTTCATGTTATATGTATGTTTTAATATTCAATGTCTTTTACTGCTAAATATTTTGTAGGTAAGTTAAATAAAAGGAAAGTATTACATAAATGTAAAAAATACATCATCTAATAAATGCAATATTAATTATAAATAGAAATAGATTATTTGTTTAGTATTTTCAAAAATAATTTTAATTTTAGGCAACTTAATATGTAAATAATTATATGAAAATTTCAAAAAGTAAATAATACAAATAATTACAAATAATGTATTTTCTTACAAAAAAGTGGCATACCGCTGAAATTGTCTGTAATTGTTTATAATATTTATGCATATGCATGTTAATAAAAATAATATATTTTCATATATAAAAAAGAGATAATATTTTTTATTAATTATGCAAACGAGCATGAATTAATTTACGAATAAAATATATTTATAGATGAATGAATGTTTGTGTCAATGTATATATATAAATATTTAATTTCTTTTCGTTACATTTAAAAAGTATATTAGTTAAAAGTATTAATTACTAATACATAATAAACGTAAATATAAAATGATAAAGAATATATTTAATTATACATTAAGTAGTATAAAAATAATATAGATATATTATTAATTCTATATACAGTATAAATTTTTTATAACATTTTTCTAAAATCGATATATTATAATACAAAAAGAAATACATTTTAAGATTAATTAAAAATGAAAAATAAATATAAAAAAATAATGATATGATTGACATGTACAGATTATATATATCATAACATTATTTGCTATATATAACATCATGAAAATTGTTTATTTGCATTATTTACGAATGTCATAAAAAAAATATACACTATCTATAATAGTATTTTTCAGGTAATATATATTTAAAAATGTAAATAGAAAATTGTAATGCTTCGCATTATAGAGATTTTTAAATAAGATATATTTATTCATAATATTTTCATTAAAGAATGCTTCTTGTGTCGTGAAGAATTGTATAATCAAGGAATATTCTTATAAGATAAATGACGAATCTTATTTTATCTTTCTGTTAGTATTTATATTATGTACTTTTAATTCAAAAAAGAAAAAATATATGTATATGCAACGTTAATAATAAAAAGTATCATATGCATTAATATCAGTATATCATTTATCCAGTTAAAACAAGTCTTGTTATATATAATTAATTAGGACGTGTTATTCTTATTTATATTTTTTACATAATACAACTTTACGAAAAATTATATAATATGTAAATAAATTAATATACTTATAAAAGAAAGTATTTGATCATTTTAATAAAATGAAAAAAAAATATAAATTAAATTAAACTAATGAAGTATGAAAATAAACAATAATATTTATAATATATATTGGGAAGGTTGTTAGTAATATTTTTATATAATATTATTACCAATGTATTAATGCTACTTTTAACTGTTCACTGGAAAAATAGTTGTTTCTAAAAACATTGATAAATAAGGATCTACTTTTTCAAAATACAGTTATATTTAAATTAATAATTAAATAGTGTAAATTCATTATATATATTTTACCTTAGTAATATGATAGGTTTATTGTAGATATATTTTCTGTTACAAAAATTTGATTATTGTAATATTCTCTATATATATTGAATTGATATTTCATGTGAAATACAATTAGGGATCATAGTATTTTTATTTCCTTTTTCTTCAATTTCACATATTTATATATGCTTACATATATGTGTTTATTTCTTATGATTATAATTTTATTTTTTACAAATTCTTTACATAGAACATATTTTTTCATGGAATAATGTAGAACGAATATGGATATGTTATAATAAGTTTTCTTTTAATTTTTTTTAAACATAAAAAGGTACTATTTTATTATATTATATTCATACTTATGCATATATCATATGAATTACGCATTTTAATGTTTCCTTGCATATAAAATTGAACAATGATTTTTCTTTTATTTTGTTATAAATTAGGAATATATACTATATTAATTTAATTATTATTATTATTTTGATCCTGATATAGAATATTATTAAAAAATTTAGGGAGATTATTAGCAAAATTGTTGTAAAAAAATATAATACATTACATTACTTAAAAATATTTGAATCATATAGTTAAATTAGTTATGGTAAATTAAGAAAAATGATAATTGCAGAAGAACTGTGTGTAATAATAGGGCACACAATGGTATATTCATATATTATAAATATTGTGTAGGAATTAATTTTAATAAATTAAAAAAAAAAAAAGTAATAAAATATAGGAATACAAAAAAATTAATTATGTTTTTAATTATTTAAAAAATTAAATATATCAAATATTATAAAAAAAATTTTTTTTTTTTTTTTTTTCATAAATTCTTACATAAGTATTTTAACACTATATATTATATTTATGAATCAATATTCGTATTTTACTATAGTTTAATAAATTAATAGCTATGTAAAATATTAGCTTAATAGACATATATATATAATAAGGTTAAGAGTGAGTTACATTTAGAACTATTAAAAAAAAAACATTTATAATTTTTTTCAAACCAATGGAAAGGAAGAAATAATCAACTATATATAACAAAAAATTAGTGATGTATAATGTGTTACATAGATATATACAATAAAATATCAGTGTTTATTTTGCGAATTATATACTAATACATTTAATTTTTTCGATTTTGTTTTTTATTAAAATAAAAAAAAATAAATACATATAATATATACATTATTGTATGTATTTTGTAATTAGGATTACTTATATGACAACTACCATTATATGATTATAAAAATACTGTGAATGCATCAATAATAATATATCATAATGTGTTCATGAATAAAAGTATTGTCATTGTATGCACCATTGTGTGTTGAAAATTTTTTTATTATACCTAAAAGTTACCTTATAAGATTTAGAATTAATAGAATTTTTGAATTTTTTTAGATAAAACTTTATATTTTTTTTATATTACTGTATAATGTATCTGTTTGTGGTTATGGAATACTTGTAAGTTAATTTTCTTTTTTACGAGATTTATACTTTTTATGTAATTTTATATTATATTATCTTTATTTAAATATGGTAAAATTTCTATTGTTTTCCATTACTATTTATATATGTTTTCTTTTGAATATTTGATAATAAGCCTTACCTTAATATGGTTATTATTTTTTAAAATTTTGTAATTTTGCTATAAAAATATTAATTTATTGTTATTTTTTCTTACATTTATAAATTGTAGTAATATAAAATATATAAAGCTTCTAATTTAACATTTTTCAATTTTTCATTATTAATATAGTGCGTAAAAAATATGAAAAAGTTATTATATGTGTCCACTGTTTTTTTTTAAATAATATGCTGTGTACATATTTTTTAAATTTTAAATGTTCTCTTTTTTTCTAGTTCATGCTTTTACAGGTATATTTATTTATTAATTTTTTTTTCAACATTTTATTTGATTTAGCCAAGAGTTGTCTTATTCCATATTATATACAATTATAAAATTTTATGAAGAATTATATGCTATATTATAATTCTGCATATTCGAATTATCATCCTCTATTTCATAAATATTTAATAATTGGTCTGGTTCTTCATTCATGTTATTCCATACATTTCTATTTTTTCCTATTATGTTACGTATCCATGGCCCAAATGCTGTAAACTATGATTAAAATAAAATAAAAATTTAATATTCTAATTAATAGGTTTCTATGAATGTAATTTTATATTATATTTTTTTTTTATAAAATTGCATGTTAATATTATTTTTATTAAATAATATTATTATTAACCTTATATAAAATAGGTAAAATTAATGATACTATTGGTATTAAAGAAAAGGGAATTATAGGAGTATTTCCTATATCGGATGATTCCACAGGTGGTAAAAGATACTGTTCACCTCTGCATTTTATTACATTTTCAATATAAAAATTATATTTTTTTCTAAAATTTTTTAATTCGTTACAAAAATCATTACCATTTCCTCTTCTACATTCATCTACATAATTATTATATGTGTCAATAAAATTGCCTATGCACTCCGGTTTTTCTTTTTCATTTTTCGTAAAAAAATCATCAAGTTCATTATACAAATTGGTAAGTCTAACAAGCTTATCAGATGTGTGTTTGTTCATTTCATTTATATATTTAACCAAAGTATTCAAATTGTCATGGTGTTGCGTATATATTCTATACAAATCCTTGTACGTATTTAACGCATTTTCAATAGTTTAAGTATTATCTAACTCATATGTATACAACCAATAGAACAAATACTTACACCCATTGTCCCTATATACAGTATCTTCATGTTTAGTGCCTTCAAATTCGTATGTCTGATCATTTAAGTCTTTAAAAAATAATATGACAGCTTTGCAAATATTTTGTTTATTACCTTTAGTAATTAAATGGCTATTTGTAAAATCCGAACAACTATCATTATTCTTTAATTCACCATTATTTTTGTAAGAATCTAATTTATTTTTAAAAATACAATTTGAATAAGCAGCATTATACTAAAAAGAAAAAGCAAATTTATAATGTATTTACGTATGAAATAATATTTTCAAGAGAACTTTTTTCATTTTATTTCGGGAACATCAAAATATTTATAAATAGCATATTAGTAATTACAACTATAAAAGATATGAACGTACAATTGTCTGTATTTCAAGTGGCATTGTGTTTGGTATCAGGATTCATCAATTAAAATAATAATATAAATTATCTATTGTGTAAATATAATTATCTATATTAGAAATATAGATGAACGGTACACATACAACAAGAATTTTTATTATACTATTTTTGTAATTTAAATAATTTATTAAAAGTTTTATTTCATTAATATTTTATTTTGGAAATTATAATGTCGCAGCATTATATGTGACATATAAAATGACAATTTATATGTAAGAAAAAATAACTTAAAATTTTGAAATGTAATAATAGAAAAGGATAATAGCGTTATACATTAATATATGATTTTTTATTATATCGATTAATATGGTTATTAAATAACCACATTATTATATTAAATAATAGAAATAACTAATTTTGGTATACACTTCAAATTCAATATGTATTTATATAAATATATATTTTTTTTTTTTACATGTTGTGGAAAAATCAATATTTTTCGAGGAAATATATTTTTTATCACATATGAATAAGTATTTTATATTGAATGAAACATACATTATTATGTATTTTTCTATTGAATTATTTTTAAATATATATAACAAAATAAATCTTTGCGAACTTTTTCGTCAACATTTATTTATTACAAAAAATTAATATTTACATAAGTAAATAGTGAATTATTAAAATATAAATATAATAGTTGTACATCAATTTATTATTATTTAACTATAAGTAATTATTTGTAAAGGCTTCGTTTTAAAAGAAACTTGATAAATGGCATAAAGATGATAAATAAAAGGAAGATACTCCCTATCTCTCCTCTCTGTGATACTAAAAATTTCTCGTGATACGACCCTTTTTTTATTAGAGTTAACTTGAAAAAACATGTATCTTTTGTTTTTAATCTTATTTAACATATGAAATAGTATAAATTTACAATTTGAATTGTATACAGTTAAGAATTATGGATTATAAATAAATAAAATTTAATTACTTTATTATATTTTTAAAAGAACTTATTAATGAACCTTCACAATTTTAGCATAAAACTATTTAAATTCTTATTTAAATGTACACTAATTTTCAAGTTCTCTAATGTATTTATTTATATAAGGGAAAAAATTTATAATATTAATATTTATTTGTAGGCATTATAAAATATTTGTTTCATGAAGTATATTATATGCCGTAATTTTTGTATTTTTTATTGTCACTTCTTTTATTTTCCTTTTATTTAATAAAATGTGTACACATGAAAGTTTATTATAATAAAAAAGAATGAAAATAATTATAATTTATATATTTCTTGTTAAATAATATTCCAGTGGGACATTAGAAAATGATGAAAACTTATTAATGAACATAACCATATCATTACCCTTAAATCAGTCTAATTTCCTTAATGCTGAAAAAAATACATTTCGAAAATGATAATAAATATGTGAATAAAAAAATTTATTATTATTATTTATATATATATGTAGATTGTTTTTTTCTTTATAAATTACGCCTTTGTGCATAATATATTTATAAATGTTTTTATTTATAATTATTTTTTTGTGAGGGTAATAAATGAGGGAACATTTATCACTTAAACGAAAAGTGCATGAATAAAATCCATAATTGTAAAATGAGACTATTCTTATATATTTCATTTGGTTCCTTTTTTATTGTCAATTATATTATTTAGCGCCTTGACGATATATCTAAAACAAATTGATGTATAATTTAGTCGTTCTAAGCTACAATAATAAAAATTCATATTATTATTTTAATTTATAATTTCAAATATATTTTTATTGTTAAAATGCATGTAAATAATAATATCCTTTCTTTTGGATGAGGCGTGTAAGAATATGTATTGCTTAATAGAACATGCATAATTCCTTAAATATATTTATTGAATGTGAATAGTTTATTTTTTTTTTTTTTTATATTTAAAAAAAATGGTTTTTCAGAAAGGAACTTTTTAATCATTTACACCTCATTATCTTTTTTTCACCTACTCTCACCTTTTTTATTTGATATATTTTTTATTATTACGTTGTGTTTAAAGAGTTAAATGTTTTTATTGTATAAGTAATACTCCTTATTAAAGCATACATGTGAAAAATATATATCCTATTTATATTTATTATTTATATTTTTTTCAACTATTAATAATTAATCGGAATTAAATTAAGTAAATGATATACTATACATGTATATTTTACTATAACATATAATATTAAAGTAATTAAAACATATAAATACAAGGCATATGTAGAATTAAAGAAAATTTGGTTGCAACGCGTACTCTCGAACATATATATAAATAACTTAATTAAATATTTATTCACAGAATAAACATTGCACCTCAATGATATGCAATAATGTAATAAAGGAAAGCAAAGGAATGAGAATCATTACTATGCTAGGTGTTCATTAAAATTATTATAGTTATAATAATGAGAAATATATTATACTAAAAATTTTGATATTTTTATATTAATTTGGTGTTTGATTAATGATACATTATTATTTTTTTAATATCTTCATTTATAAACCATTGTTTATTATTTCTATTTTTGTTCTTATGTATCTGAGCTTAATTGGGTGTGCAATAAATATATGGGAGCCATAATATTATCTACCCTAATTAATGCTATTCATCATTTTCTAATTATAAAATTTACATGGGTTGATATAATATATAATTTTCTGAGTCACCAAAGAATCTATCCATTTCTTCTCCATTTATATTACTCATACTATTGTAGTTGGTTCCACCTAGCTTGCGAATCCAGGAACCAACGGGTGTATACTAGTACACAAAAAATTAAGAAGTACATATGTAATATATTTATTTATTATTTTTTCACGTATACGTTATTTACAAGTTCATACAGTATAGATATATTTTTTTAAAATATGTACTTACTCTATATAAAGCAGTAGCAGTTAACAAAACGGGAGCTACACCAAGAACTGAATTACCCACTTTTGTTCCAATTTCGGAGGTTTTGGAACCATGTTCGCCAGCACCAAATTCATTTATTTGTCCTGAAGGATGATGTGTTGCACTATTTTCTGAAGTGGAATATCTTCCGGCTTTAATTTTCTCATGACAATTTAATGTTTCTAAAACTATTTTAGGATTATAATTTTTGCATCTCTCAAAAAATTTTGGGCAATAACTTTCCTTAGTATCACAAACTTTTTCAAAGTGTTCATATAGATCACTTTTTTTTTTAATATATTCACAGTATTCGGGGCATTTGTTATCATAGAATGTACATGTTGGTGCAATTAATTCATAATTTATGCAATAATCATACAATTCCTTTCCTTTTTTCCATTCCTTGTGATTAAGAATTTCTTTAAAAAGAGGCTTACATTTTTTATAGTAAGATGTTTCGTGTGGATTAGTGACTAGATTACTCCATATATGCTCGATACTAGCATAGGCAATGTCAATATAATTCTCATCGTTAACAAAATATTCAGATATTTTATCGTATAACCAATAATTCAAAAGCATGCAATCATCGTATCTAGTAGTATTTTCTTCCCATTTTGTAGATTGTTTTAAATATTTTAGAACTATTTTACAAAGATATTTTAAACGACCGGTTTGTTTTTTAGCAAAAACATTAGCACATTGTTTAGTATAATTATGTAAATCAAGATGAGGAATATTCCGATCCTGGTAAAATCGTTCTGAGTATAATTCCTTTGAAGAAAACCCAAATAATTTCTACAGGAAAGTGAATAATATTATCACATAAATATGTGTCTAATACATATTTTCTTATTATGCATAATGAAAAAGGGTATATTAAAATAAAAGAAAGCGTTATATAATTCATCAAAGCAAAAGAAATTGTGAATTACTGAAAATTCTCTATCTGTACTTCCAGCTTCCATATTATCTAATAAATGAAATTATAATGTAGTTTGATAGTTAATTTTTGATATATCTTATTATTGAAAAATTGAAATTCAGAGGAAACACATTTTCTATGGTAAAAATTTCAGAATTTGTTTAAGTTCAAAAATAACTTTGTTAGATTATTAATAGAATAAGTAGAAGAACACATGTTTTATGTGTACCTTATCGCATAGCAAGGTGGATTTACTGTTGTATATTTTGTAGGTGAGTTAAATAAAATGAATGTATTACGTAAATGAAAAAATACTACATGTATAAAATGCGATGTTGTGTCAGAAAAAATGAATTACTTTTTCATTAGTCATAAAAATAATTCGAAATAAATGAAATTAATTATGTATATATTAATATTAAAATATTCATGTGTAAATAATAGAGATAATAACGAAAAATGAAATTAATTACTTATATGTTGCATATCAATGTGTCCATATTAATATTATGTTTATGATATTTATGCATATAAATGTTAATGAAAATAATATATTGTTTTTGACACAAAAGAGAGAAAATTCTTTCTGAATTATGCACATCTAACTAATAAATAATAATATTTGAATAAAATATATTTATAAAACATCTAACGTTGTTGTCTATGTATATAAATATATATTTAATTTTTTTCATTGTTAGATTTAACCATTATATTAAATAAATAGACAAATTACTAATATATAAACTTATATATATGTAATATGATAAAAAGAATATTTATATATACATTATGCATCACGAAAATAACATAGATTTATTGTAAATACTATATATAATATAATTTAATTTTAAAATTTTCTCCAATTCGATATGTTATAATATAAGAGGAAATACATTTTGGAATTAATTAAAAATGTATAATAAATGTAGCAAAGTAGTGTTATTATTGATATTTTACGATTATACATAAATATAATTTCGTATAAATTATAATATGATAATTGTTACATAAACATCATTTGGGAATATCATATAAAAAATATGTAATAGATATAAAAGTATCTCACAAGAATTGTGAACTTAGACATATATATAGAATATAGTAATGTTTCTTATTACATACCTTTTTAAATAAGATATATCTATTTCTAGTGCATTGAATGGTTAATGCCCTTTTTCCGTTAAGACATAATTGTATAATTATAAATTAGTGCATAAGATTAAAGATGAACCTTATTTCAACTCACTGTTGGTATTTAGTTTGTATTTCTTAATTAAAAATATATCTCTATATTTAAATACACATGTAGTATGAATAGTAAGAAGTATCATATGATTCATTATGTATATACTTTCGCAGGAATTAATGTAGGTGTTGTTAATATATAATTATGTTTCCTTATCCCTATTCAAATTATTTTACAATACAGCTATATAAAAAACTGTATAATATATAAATATGTATAATGTATTTATAAAATAAAAAAATTTATAATATTAATAAAATAAAAAATAAGAAAATATAATTTATAATAAATTAATGAAATATGAAAATAAAATAATAAATTTATAACATATATTGTGAATATTGACTATTGCATTTTTACATAATATTATTATCAATATATTATTTTTACATTTTATTGTTATTTTGATAGACGCAAATAAATAGATTGTTAACCAAAAAATCAGTTTTTTCTATTTATTGTTATATTTAGATTAATGAAAAAATAGTATGAATAAATTATACGGATTTTACCTTAGTAATATGAACTATACATTGGATTTAAATTCTCAATACAGAATTTTTTTTCATTGCAGTCTTTTCTGTGAAAAGAAGAGCGTTACTTTGAATCATATGCAATTAAGATTCATTATTTTTTTATTTACTTGATTTAGAATTTCGTGTACTCATATGTATAAAAAAAAATAACTGAATATCTTATAATAATATTTTTTTTTATATATTCATTATTTAGTATATATATTTGCAATATAACATCGTGTTAGGAATGTGTATATACTGTTGGATTTAATTTTTTTTAATTTTGCATTTCATACATGAAATATCAAAATAAATTAAATAGCGGCTGAAATTATTTTCCTTTCTTTTTATATAAATATGATAATTAGTAAATTTTTCTAATAGTATTATATATATATATATATATCATAAAATTCTGTATATTATTTTCTTTTATAAAATTTGAAATATTCTTCGTTTTTATTACGTTTATATTTTTTACTGTAACGTTATCATAGTATTTTTGAATTAAATAATGGTACATTTGCTTAACTTTTCATATTTCAATGACTTAAATGCGTTTCTTGATTAAACAAATCCATAAGGCTTCCTTCTTGTTGTGTGTACTGTCTACACATATACTTTTGAATTCCTATGATCGCGCTTATATGTTCTTTATTTAATTTGTTCACTGATTATTCTTTAATTTCATATAAATTTTCGTTTTTTTTTTTATCATGTGTTCTTTAAAAAATTAAACATTTATAACTTTTTTTAATTTTTCAAAAACATGTTTATGTCTTTCTGAAAATTTATTTGATATACTTTTTTTTTACATTTCCACTACTAGTTCTCAAATAATTCACTATTAAATCACTATTTGACGATAGGTGGTACATTGTATTTCTGTATATTGCAAATTCCTTTAGGAATATTTTCAAATCTGATTTTTTATCTACTGGAGTTAATCTTTTTTACTTTCTTCAAATTTATCAATATATAGTTTTATAATATTCTTTGTTGTGTCCATCATTTTTTTAATGCTGTTATTTTTCATTTACTATTTATATATATTTAATTTTCATATTGGATATAATATATTAGTTATTCTAAATTATCACATTAAAATAGTTGCTTTTTTCTTAGGAATATGGCCGTAACACTGACATGTTCTGTAGTTTAGCTTGCTTATTTAATGTCTTTTTTTCTTTTTTTTTTCTTTTTTTTTTCACTAAAAAGAAATCCTAGGTATATGTAATATATTGAAGAGAAAAGAGTTATATAAAACAAACTTATAAATAAAACGAATGATAACTATTATAATGATGTTCATAATAATTATAATTTGTGCGCTTTATTACTCTATAATATGGGCAATCATACCACAATAAAAATAATGTGAATTAGCATAATTAAATAGATGTGAATTACAGGTGAATGTTGTATTTTAAATATATGACACTTCAATGGGTAGAAAGTTTACATTTTTTATGTGTAACTTAAAAAAAATATAAATTTATGCCATAAATTTTATGAAGAATAATATACTCAAAATTAATCCCAATTCAAAAATTAGTTTTAATATTTAAAAAATACATTCTTCATTGGTGATTGGAGCACAGGTATAATAAAAATTTAATTGAAGATTCAAATAAATAATAATATATATATTTTTTGCTTCATATATGGTCTTACGAGTATATATTTATACTGATCTTTTTATATTTATAAGAACATAAAGTGGTAAAAAATATTCTAGGATACTAATGTTTTAGAATTCTATAAAATTGGCATATACATTTTATTATCTAATAGCATAAATTTTGTCCATCGTTGTTCCACTAAAAAAATAATAGTGAATTCATTAATATTTTACACATTTTTAATTAATAGGGAAATGTAATAGAACACATCATTAAGCATATATTACACAGAAAATAATAGTATAATAATAGTTAATCTATATATGTTAATTTAATGAATAAATTAAAATATATGAATAATTTGTCACAGAATATATAGCATTATTTTAAATAATATATAGTTTGAGTAATTTTTTTATATATTTGGTATTTATAGCATTTAAAAAGAGGTATCTTAAATTCTTTTCATTTTTTCTTTTTAGGAAAACAAAAATATATTGATTTCTCGTTATTTAATAATTATATTTAATATAAATATGTAATACTTTTCCCCTAAATTTTTTTTGATTTATTTCATTTCACAATGCTATGCAAAACGTATTTTCATAGGTATATATTAGGGCAAATATATATTTTAATGACATGTGCTTCTAAGGAAACTGTACATTGGATGGTATCAAGCAAACAGTAAAAAATTGTACGGAAAATGTGTCATATCTTTTAAAGTACAGAAAAAAATATATACTTACAAAACTATGATATTAAAGAAAAAATTGCAAATATCATTTGTATTAAAATAACAATTAAGTTAGAATTACTTTTTAATTTATTATTTTTTCTATTGAATGTATTTTATTAGCGCAAACATTTAATAGATATTCATTTATACCGAAATTATAAATGTGGTTACAAACTAATGAAAAGTGTTATAAAACTTAGCAAATAATTTGAAATAAAACTAGTTAATCCTTTTACATTTATGATGTACATAACTAAATAACAGAGTGATTTATACTTGATCACAAACTAATAGCTAGTCATATTCCGTATCGAAAATTTAAATTACTTCAAGTTTTCAAATGAATTTTCCCATTCCAATTTTATTATTAAAATTAATACAATTTGTTAACTTGGATAAATATTAAAAAGTAAAATACAATTGTAATTCTATATTTTTTAATATACTTAAATTATGAATACACTGTTCTTATAACAGGAGCATATAAGAGGCATCCGTTTTTATTAAATGTCTAGTTTTACGATGTCTGGTACGATACATTATATTCCACGTTTTCACTATATATTTCACTAGAGTTTGATGTATTTGATAATACTTGTTCTGTTGACTCATTGTCATGATAAATAAATATATTGTCTTTATTTCTAAAATAAGCATGGAACTTTGATCCAAGTGGTGTGTACTATATAAAATATAATAATCGAAACATATTAAGAATATTACGTAAATTTTATAATTATTAACTATTTACAATAATAATGTAACCATAGCAATATATAATTTTTATATTTTTATATAGAACATTAAATTTACTTTATATATAAAGAAAAATAAAGCTAAAACTCCAAAAATTGGAAGAGAAACTAAGCCAGCAGCATTAGATGATGAATCACTATTTGCTTCACTTCCTCCTGTCACAAATAATGACCTCGAACTCCCGTCTGCTGAGTGTTGCAAGGAAGATGCTAATGGAGTTCTTAATACTTTACTCGATTCTGCACTACCGACATGATTAACTCTTTCGATATATACACCAGATTCGAACGGTGGTCTAGAATCAAACGTGCAATTAAAGAATGAAAAATTTTCGTCTAAAATTTTAGGACTACATGGTATATCTCGAATTTTTATTCTATTAATTTGTCTTTCTAGTATTTCCTGATTTGTTTTAAGTTCATCTTTTCTTTTATATATATCGTCAATAATAATTTGGCATTTGTCGCTTTTTTTTATTTCAATGAGTTTTTCTTTAACAAAGATATAATCTTCGCAAAAGTCATATAAATCTTTTAACTGAGTTTTTACATATATATCACCTTCCTTACAGATTATACCAGCGTAACTTCTAAAGTAATTTTCTCTCCAATCTTTAATTTTCTCTTTGAACATAAGTTGTTCCACGGGGCCTTTAACTAAAGAATATATTTTTTGTCTTATCTGTTCTATTATGTAATTAAAATCTTTACAACCTTTATCAGTTTTATTTAATTCTCTCATAAATTGTTCTGTTAAATATAATTTAATTTTTGATTTAAATTCATTTATCCAATGATCAATTTGTTCAATCGACGTTTCATTTTTTTTGTATCTCTGCAGAATATCGTAATCTATACCTTTTTTCAGAGCGTCAAATTTTTTGGAAGGAAGGTCATTTAATTGTATGTTCTATAATATAGTAGGCATACACAATAGAAAAAGGAAAAAAAAATATACGTATATACATAATTTTGTTTCCTTTTTTTATAACATATGAAATACATTAGAATATTCAAAATACGTAGCACATTATTACTGACTGAGCAAATGCATACCTGTGACATCGTTAAAATGTAACTTTAAATTTAACATATTTTAATTATTAGAAAAAATTGAATCATTAATTTTTATAATTTTCATGTAAAAAATAGGAGCTTAGTCCAATGCTTTAATATCATAAGTTTTTGTTTACTTTATAGATATGAAATAGAAAAATTTTTTAAAAGAAATAAAAGTTCCTTTTACTTTTTTTTTTATACTTTTTTTCAAATAATAAATATAATTTGTATTATATTTAATATTTTAACTTTACATAAGAATAGATATACAATGATATATATGAGTTAAAAATGTAACAATACATAAAAAACCTAGTTTTCAACTATCCTTTTTTTATGTGCAACATTACATTTTATCAGTGTCTTAAGCACAAGCACATATATATTTATATTATCTCTATATAGAATACGCTTTCCTTTTATTTTTTACTTAATTATTTCTTTTATAATTATAACTAATATTGTAATTATGTTTAATAGTTATCCTAAGGAATATCAATGTATTTATATTAATTACAACATTTATATAAATTTGTTTACAATAAATATGCCAAATGTAAATTTTTTGAAATATATCTAAATCACAAAAATAAATTGTGATAATTACATAAAATTAATTAAGAAGTGAAATTATTACAATTATTTATGAGCCCTTTTATCATAAGTTTTAATATGTTTTTGCACTATAAAATGAATATGTCCAATATTACATTACTAAATAAGTTTTCTATGTTTGTAGAAATTCCTCTAAACTCACCTTTTTAAACTTTTCTTAATATTACAATTTTTATGCGGCAGAAACTGCTTTATAAGACTAAAATATATTTTATTGACAAATAATTGTTCAATAAAGATTGTAGTTTACAAAATAAGATAGCAGTAGTGTAATGTTGAATATGATATATTCTTTTAGTACTTATAAAAGAAATTTTTAGCTATTCATAAAATGGCATATATTTCCATATGTAAATATGTATACATGCATATCTTCATTATTAATAGATAATAGTAAAATACGTATTCCTTTCAAAATATAACAAGAAATGTTATAATGATTAAGTTTTTATCATTGATTTCTTAATTGTATATTGAGACATATGTAAATATAATATAAACAAAAATTGACTCAATTTTTTTCATTTAAAAAAAAAAAATAATTCAAAAATTTTACTAATAAGAGATTTTATGAATAATATAGGAGCATATAATTTAATAAAAATTATATAGATATTTAAAATGATAAATTAGAATGTACATTTTTATAAACGTTAAAATGTCATTTCCATATATTAGTCATTATTGATTTATATATATTCAGTCAGATTTTTCCATAGATATTACGAATTTGCAAATTTTTGTCTCATTAATATTTCTTTTAAGAAATATTTCTTTGGAATTAAATGAAAAAGAAAATACTAATATACCCTTACATTTATTTTGGATATGGTTTTATGTATTAGATGTTAATAAATAATTAATGTATGATAAATATATTTTTTTAAATATATATAGCATATGTATTAATTATTTTTATTAAATAATATCCATTTAAAAAATATTGCGCATGTTCTGTTTTATATTATATTTTCATATATGTATATATATCACCTCCATTTATCATTTTTTTAATGTGAATATATTCTTTATATACATACATTTATTTACGCCTTACTTATGTAAGTACATGTATTGTAATGTGTTTATATATTGTTATGCTTTTCATTGTTTACAGTTGTATATATAATGTATCTTATTTTTTTAATTGTAAATATTATTTTCTTTAATTATGAACATAATCATATTTGAAAATATATTACTACATATATTAATTCTTATTTATAGTTGGTAATTAAGTTGAAATTAATCTGGATTGGTATAATTATGGAAAATAAATAAATTTCCCAAATCATCGTTACAGATCTTTATATAATTTATTGTATTTTATATATTTTCTAACGAAAAAAATACATGTATAAAAATAGTGTACATTCTTAACTTTTAATAAGGTTAACACATACGTATGTATTTATATATATTAATATCAAAATATATAATATATATCTTTTGGAATTAGTTTACCTTAATAAAATGCTTATTATTAATTTATTTTGAGCATTATAGTTGTCATATATATATGATTTTTAAGAAATATATACATTTTATATCATGGTAATGTAAATAAACTACACAAGAGCTGTAAATAACTGTTAAAAGAAAAGAAGTATCATAAAAATTTACATATTTTATTTAAATAATATATACTATATTGTTATTCTATTACTATATTAAATAATTTTACAAGTAAAATTCATTTCTTTTATGTGTATATTAACTTATTTTTCTAATGTGTTGTTTTATTAAAATATAATTTACCTGAAGAATTTTTTATATAACTTATTTAATAGTTCGTTTTTTAATCACATACATATTATTCGTTTTACGTGAAAATAAACGATATAGTGTAATGCAAAGTATTTTCCTCCAATGAATACATATGATATGAATCCCTAAAATTATATTTCATTATGTTTCTTATCTCGCTTTTCAGTTATAAATACATTTACCCTTACCAGATATACTTAAATGATATATGAATATATATTCATATTTTTATTATTTATAATTAGAACAGAATTTCTTTCTTCTACTTATGTATAAGTTTTTAATATATATTACCACGATTAAGTTTTTTTTTTTTTAATTAAGTAATTTTTTCTATATGTTCTATTTCTACCAAATATTATATTTGAAACATAAATTAGATATGCACTTATAGTTTAAAAATAATCCCTATTATATATATTTTTTATGTATATTTTAAAAGAATATAAATAATCTAATTTTAAATTACAATTTATTAATATGCACTATTAATATTAATATTTATAATTTTGTTGGGGTTTTTTATTATATATATTATAGATTTCACTTGATATTTAGATAACATAAATAGCAAAATTAGCGATGTAAAAAAATATGTACTTTTCTTTTTTTACATTCGCGGATTGTAATCACAGCATTCTTTATATACTTTAGTTTTTGCTATAATGTATACATATTCCTTGGTGAATAACATATTTCATATTCATGAACGCAGAATCCTCAAAAATATAGAATTCTTTTTATTATTATACTTATAGTTAACATTCTATTTACATCTTGATCTAAAATATATATAACGGCCTTAAAATTCTTTTTGTATACTTTTTAAAAAATTGTTATAATAAAATATCACTGAATATATTTTGAAAAATTTAATGTGTGTCAGAGCTTGACAAACACCATGATTTTTTAATTATACTACTACATATATATTAAATTATATATTTTCTAAAGGAATAATCTTATAAAACATTTTTACTATTAATTATTGCTAAATTATAACTAGAATACTATTAATTTTTCTTTACATTTTATTTTAAATCATTGATACTACTTGTTATAAGTTATTAGGAATCTCCAATTGAATTGTATAATATATTATATCCCCCATCATGCGACGATTCAGATATATCTTCTAATGTTTCGTGATATGATTCGTCACTTAAATTATTCCCAAATTTTATTTTTTTTCCTACTAGATTATTTAATATTGAACCAAAGGATGTGGTCTAGGTAGTGAAATAAAATATGTGAATTGTAAAATATTATTCTTGTTAAGTTACATATTTTTCGTTACTATTAATTATGAAATTTACAATATAGTATATTTTTTTTAAATTGTATCTTTTATGATACTTTGTATAAAAGGATAAAAGAGGATAAAAT
Source organism: Plasmodium ovale wallikeri (assembly GCA_900088485.1). Lineage (NCBI taxonomy): Eukaryota > Apicomplexa > Aconoidasida > Haemosporida > Plasmodiidae > Plasmodium > Plasmodium ovale. The sequence goes on from FLRD01000470.1 coordinate 220,782, forward strand.
TCCGGAAAGTGAAGTAACCGCTATTATGGAAGTGTTTCTACCTGGATATTGGGACATTGCAGTTTGATCACCTGTTAATAATGATCTTGTAGCGCCTTCTTGGCATGTGGACTTGAGCTTCTCTGTAATAATGTCAAAATCATTAAACGATGTAAAACTGTGATATCCTAAAATATGAGAGTATTTTTTTTCTGATGTTGTATATATACTTTTAAGATTAGAAATTTGTTCATTAATATAACTCTCAATTTTATTACAATGATTACTATGAATTTCTGAAAATTTTTCCTTAATATAAGCAATATCTTCGCACAAATCATCAATGTTCTTCATATTCTCTATATCATCAGAATGATCAGGAAATTTTGGTTTTCTTTCACATTCACCATCCCAAGGCTCGAAAAGGGTTTCAGCTGCATTATTAATATATAATTTAATTAAATCATAAGAAACCTGGGGATTTGTTACTTCCTTTGCTTTAATTTTTTTTAATATAATATCCAAAATATGGTTAAAATCTCTACATCGTTTTTTATTATCATTTTTAGACCATTCATTTATATTATCATTAATATACGTTTCCAAGTATCCACGTAACGTTGTGTTCCAAAAATCTAAATGTATTGTTAATGTATCATCTTTCATATTTTGTTCAACTTCCTTATAATGTATTCCTTTTTCTAATTCAATTTTATATTTTTTTGAAGGAAGATCATTTATAGTTATACCCTTAATATTAAATGAATGAAAATAACAAGGAATATGTATATATTAAAATATGGATTTCTTATTATGTGCAAGAAATTTAAGTATATAAAAATATTAGTGAAATTTCAAAATTAAAAAATACCTTTGTCATTTTTTATATTTCTTTCAATATGAAGATATATCAGTTATATAAAATAAGAAGTAATATAATGTATATATTCGTGTATAGAAATTAAAGATATAATATTATTAGTATATATGATTATTGTTTAAAATAATATTAAATATCTTTTTAATTGTCTCAGATTTATTATAATTCTATTAATTTTCAAGGCATAACTATTATACTATGATTCTGAATATTTTAAGCATTATTTGTAATAATATTTTACAAATATAATGTTTTACCTAATATAATTATGTTTTGCTTTTTATGTGGAAGGGTAAAATGGAACTAGTAAGAATATATATAAATTAGATATATGCTCTGGCATGTGTTTTTTTTCTTCACTATATATATTTTTAAAAGTTAAAATAGTTATATTTAACAAATTTTATTTATTAATAAAATATCTGTTTTTTTAATGCTAAATATTTATATTTATATTTATATAAGCGTGAAAAAATATATGTTTTTTAGCAAATGCATTACAATCCTCTTTCTAATGTATACATTAAATATTATTATATAAATATACATATTATTACATAATAATCTAAATTAAATAAAAAATTAAACAATTCAAATCAAAATAATATTATACATATGATATATATACTTTGTTTATCAACATATAAAATATTTATATAAAATTTTATTAAATATTTGATGTATTTTCATGAGAAATGTATCAAAATTGTTATCTTATTTAGCTCTCTATATCTATCTTGTGGATTTGTATATGTCATTTTATAATTATGTTTTACTAACTTTATTACAGAATTACTGTGAATATTTTTTATAGTTCAGAGCATGTATTTATATATAAAGTTATTGTAAAAATAATACAAACATTATTAAAAATATTTTAAACAATCATAGAAAATAGAATTTATTTAATTGAATAATATATATAATATTATATAATTGCACATAAATATAATATTAGTGGAAATACATTTTCTTAAATTACAATTATATTTAACAGGTTCTTTTGATAAAAAAAAAAAATTATGTTCTTATTATTTAGAAATATAAATAAGTATAGTGATTCACATATATACATTTATGTAAGTATTTATTTTTGTACTTTAATATTTATCTTTTATTTATTCAAAGGTGTTTTCGTTATATTTTAATCATTACATAGTTGAATTGATGTTTGTTTCCTCTTGGAAGAATTTATTCTTTTGTAGCATATGCACAGTTTTATACATTTTTAACTAAATTGAATATATATACAAATTAATATATATTTAAGTGATAAATATTTAATGAAAAGGAATATTATAATATTTATTTACTCTTTTATGTAATTATTAGTATGTTAAAGGTAACATGAACGCAATATTTACGATCACAAAATAAAATTGGTTATAATATGAATACTAATGTTCATTTTTGTAGTATACTGATATAAAAATCCTTCTATTGATTATGAGTCATAAATGGTTTACAGTAAATAAATGTTAATTATTTAATATTTTAAATTAGTTATAAATATAAATAGATTTTCCATTTAAGTGCATGTATTTTAGAGAAATATATAAGGGAAATTTTTTAATTTCATATAATATTTTTCTTTATTTGCTTTTGAGATATTTAAATATATATTAATATATTATTGGCTAATTGTATTTAAATTTATATACCTATTTTTTTATTATTACTGAGTATTTTCACTACGATTTACTACCTCTTAAATGTTAATAATTTATATATGGCTATGAATACCCTAATTATTGTATTTGTATTTACACTATTAATTTCTCATCTCTGGACATTCTTTTTGTCCTATAAACTCTTTTTTCTGTTTGCGTTATCTTACATTTTCAAATGTATTTTGCTATTATTCTTCCAAAAATTTTACTTATTTTTATTGTAAAATTTAAAAATACATTTAGTATTCTCATTAGTAGATTTGGTTGTGTCCACAGATTAGTTATTTATATACGCAACAAATTTTGTACTAAATATATAAACACTAAATATTTATATTACAATTTAATTCATTTTCTAAATTACATGAAGAAATAAGAATTCATGATGAGTGATATGTTATTTTATAGTCATCACTGTAAAAGCTTTCATCTTCGTTATTTAATTCATGCCCCATAAAATTCTGTGTATCTTCATCTAGGTTAACTTTAGTTTTTGTTTTTAGTACTTTAGAACGTATCATGTTTCCAAATGCAGTAAACTAATACGAAGTATAAAAATATAAATAATTAATTATATATTTATATTATAATTAAGTTATTTTAAGGAAGATAAAATATTAATATTATAGTAAAATATTTATATTTTTGAGTAATATTTGTACTTTATACACGTAGAAAATAGATGATACTATCCCTAAAAATGGAATACCGATGCCAAGTTTAGTGTAATAATCTGTATTATTGTTCATGGCATATCCATTTATATCATTCTGATGGTCAGTTGAGGAGGAGTTTATTGAATGGGAACTATCACTTTCCTGTGTTCCATCCATATGTTGTGGTCTTTCATAGCCTGTAGAAGCTTCTTTTATTTCTTTGGTTTCATCACATACTAATTTTTTATTAAATATTTCACTTGTACAAAAATAATCTAAATTAATGTGATTATGACATTTACGAAAATTACCATTGCAACATTCTTGCTTATATTTTTCATGTAATTCTTTAATATAATCAAAATATTTAGAATATATTTTACATAATTGTCCATCAGAATTAATTATTACATTAATATCACTATAATTTTCAATATAATCATGTAAATATTTTCGTTCTTTCCATAAATCTAAATCGATATTACTATTATAATCAAAACGACAATTATATTTTTGTGATGCATCTGTAATGGTATTTTCTACAGTAAGAAAGCTTCGAAGAAGAGAAGTTATATGAGGGTTTTCTTTCCATTTAGTTTCCAACATTTTTCTTACATAATCAGTTATCCAAAAGTTCATATATATACAACGTTTGTCATTATTTTCTGCATTCAGTATTTCGTGTAAATTTATTAAATTTCTTGCAAACATGTAACAGACATCAAGAAAGCCAGTGTACCATTTTTTCAGATAGTCCACCTCACTACAATAACTAACATAATTACTTTTATCATCACACTTTTCGTTGAATTTATTATATAATTTATATTTAGATGCGTTTTTTAGAATTTTTTCCTAAAGAACAAAAATAAGAGTAATATTAGTTGAATATATAAATGTCCTTTTTTATTATTTTATTTTTATGGTGATTTATTAGAATAACATGGTAAAATGTTTGAGTTATATATTATTTTTTTTAATAAATTAAGTTATCTACTGCATCTTCCATTTATATTCCCGTTTCCAACGAAACCTTCAAAGCTATCCGAATATCCACCTGCAGATTCTACAAAAAGAGTGTTTCCAAAATGCCGTATCAAAACAAAGGTTCAACTCTGTTAGTTGAGAACACACATGGCAAATAAGTTTCTGAGAATGCTTCTGTCTAGTTTTTACTTGAAGATATTTCCTTTCTCACCAT